>JAQGAP010000766.1:0-27226 GCA_034697805.1 Orchesella bifasciata
TATGATAATCATTGAATTTTACATTAGTGGATCCTAATAAAGAATCTACAAATATGTTAGTAAAGTTAATAACGGACTGAAGCATAAAAACTGTATTGATTTCCAGCGCATTTATTCGTTCAATATTCCAATAGCGGACCAGTTTAAGCCCAACAGGCTGGTTACTACAGACTCCTCATTGTTTTTTCTCTACCTTTCTCAGTAATTGAGATTTGCATTGCATATGTATAGAACAACCCCCATATAAAATATTATTCGCAAATCCTCTCAGTCATACAATTGCAATCGTTATCAGTGATGGAGTCGTGATTTTTATGTCCCTGTTGCGGCATTCAAGCAGCAAACGCAGGTGTCTATGGCGTTTGTATATCTTCCTGAATATTTTATTGATGTCTGTTTCCAATTCCTTCTCTTTTCAAAGTCTTCAATTACGATTTCTCCCCCGTTTTCCCCGTTGACAACCAACTTTGATGGCTCAATTGTAGAGGTTTTGCTCTCAGATATCTAATAATCATCGCACAAACCCGTCTTTTTCACCTTTATCTGCGTAATACAGCAGTCTTTAAGCGGCTCACCCTAAACAGCCTGGTTTTAAAACGCATGCAAGCCAACCACAAATTGACTTCCAATTTTTTACTTCTAACTCTTATTTCTTGCACCAAAGCCACTCTATTCTTGTGAAGCATCAAAACTCCATTTACTACAAATAGTGCCCCTGCTAATGAACATTGTATTGCAGCAGCAACCCCTAAAACCGATTTTAACCTCATTGGATTCGGCATGCGAAAACTGTCCGCCTTCTCTAACTGGTAATGTCTATATTTTTTCCAATGCACCACCAACCAGAAATGCTTCTCAAAATCAAATACTCCGCACTCAATAAAAGCCGCCTGCATCCAGTACAACTGTAACGATAAATACGACCAAACCCTATAGGTGTATGGCAAACTAAACTCAACCTGTTGAGTGTAGTCAAACGCTTTACAAAGAAACTTATCATGAACATACATCAAATGATGCTCTAGTGCAGCCCGCAGTGGTCCAACCACACCGAATGGTACTGCTAATTTATCTTTCGATAGGATTTCTAGAGCATCGGTTAAGTTATCCATATTCAATAGAATTTCTAAATTTGGATATGCGTCAGACATGACATCATAGGTTGAGTTGACTGGGAAATTGGAAAGAAGTTTATCCGTCAGGTATTGTGGAACAATTGCATCGACACTCTTCAATGAGGTGAATCCTGCTCCAAGTAGGCGGTAAGATGCTGCTACCCAAATTTTGTATCCATCCCTCGATAGCTCTATCAACGACGGGATTTCCGATAGTTTCATTGATTCTGATGAAATAAAGCTTTGTAGTGTGAGGGAAATGTAAGTAATTGAAATAAGGTACGACCAGATGATTTTTCGGTTGTGTTCATAACAACATTCAGTATCAAAGAGTGGCCACAAGAGATCACTTCCTCTCATGAAATCTTTGTAAATAAATGCATAAGCCGAAACAGAGAGTAATATGAGTATCCAAGTATTTAAGTCAATGATAGCTACCGTTCCACTTAAGTCAAAACTTGACAGGTCGTCCGCATACTTGCAGGCAACCAGCTCTGGTTTCATATTTTCAAAATAGACAAGATGCCCTCTGGTGGCTGCATAAGCATTTCTAACCTGCATTCCAACAATCGCTTCCGCAAAGTAAATCTGTAGAAACCATTGTGAACTGGCTTTGCTACTTTTTGGACTTTGATAAGATATCAAGAGTGACGTGTTGAGACGTTGCAGCAATAAATTTAAAAAGTACAATTGATGCAGGACATATTCCTGCATTGCTTTATGTAGCATTGCCCGACTGTCTTCACCGTTAAAATTCGTGAAAAATTTGTTGGCATCAGTAAATTGACTAATTGAGCTCACAACTTCTACTTGATTTCCGTACCCTTTGCTATTAATACCATTCATATAATTTAGAATATTACGATGTTCAAGTACTTCGTTTGGGTCAGAGTCAATTAACTGAAATTTGGCGTCATTTGGGCAGAAATAGCAGTAACCATATAATGATGAATTCAAAATGAACAGAAATGGGGCGTGAAATGGAGTTATGTCAGAATCAAAAAGGTTGTTTTGGAATCCTTCAATGATTTCGCTACTATTTCTTATTATTATGACGAATAGGACGTCGTCAGATGTTCCATAGCCGGAATTTTGAATAGCAGTTGTTGTTGCGTTCATTGTGCTGGTTGAGAGAAGAAATGCTGTGCAGTGGTTTTTGAATTTGGAGTAGAACCTGAAGTAGCCATCTGACTGGGTTAGATTTCTGTCATCGATGTCGTCTTGAGTGATTCCAAATGAAAGCTTGAATACACCATGGATTGTGTAACCGCCGCCTGTTTCTTGAAATTCAGTACTTTCCAAAAAGGTTTGGTGATCCGAAACCATAAAGTTTTCAGTTATGATATTGAGAAAACAGTTTGATTCAAAGAAAACTGGGAACTTGTATTCATTAAAACTTTGGTTTGCATTTAAAAATGATATAACAGGAATTGGGAGAATGACAAGGGATAACACGAATTTGGCTAAACTTGCCATTTTAATGGGGTCGACCAGCTCAGTTTAAAGAATTGCTGGGTAATGCGTCGTTAAAGCTTTCCACATACGCCTTTACTTTGAACATTGGCTAAAATTCTGTAAAAAGTTATACGACTACTTTAATTTACATTACGAAACTAATTACTTATCTCAAATGGCGCAAGTTTTTAACCTATAACATTAATTAATATGGTAAAAACAAACTCTAAATGAAAATTAGTTTTCAACGGGGTGGAATGGTTGGAATATCATCTTGAGTATCTAAGCTTTTAAAAGTTGCTTTGGTGGATCCTCGGCTAGTAATGTCGTAGAGCTTAGGGTGGACACGGACTGGTAATTTGTTAAGTGTTTGATTAATTATAAGTTGTTTTCTAGCAATATAATGTTATGTTTGAGGGAATACGACATGCGACATATGCCAAAAGAAGGCGAGCATTACTAAAACTAATTACTTTTTTAAATGACGCAGTAAAAACAACCATAAGACTTAAATATTGCTCCGACAGAAGAATAATACTTAATGTTAAAATTAAGGCATAGTTTTAAGGCAAAGGCAGTAAGATTTTATATAATGTCCACTGCTTTTTCTTGTTATTACGTAGCTATTGAATGGCAATGAAATACGACGTTTAATGCAAACCATTTGGTGGAAATCCTATTTATCCAGAATTTTTAGTGTGTATTATCAATGACATGATGCTTCTTAAACCGCTCCAAATTTTTGATGACCTCTACGACCAACTGAGGTATTTTCTTTAGTGGAAAACGTATTGATATTTTAATTACAGAAGTACACTTGGTGCATCAAAGTAGCTGCCATATTCAGACTAAAACAGAGATGAAAGTAGTGTTTTTCACATAAATGTCTGTATGTAGCTAAAAAAAATGAACATTGTGCTGACCTTGAAGCAGTTTTGTCGAATTCTACACCATTTTGTGCTACAGAAAGAATTTATTTATTTGCTCATCTTCTTTCTGCCAATAAGGTTCATCAATTGCCTGCGCGTAATGAACAGGCTCATAACCTAATATACAATTTACAGAGCTCGCTAAACATCTACTAACGTCAATTTTGTAAAAAAAAATATGTGAGTAAATAGTAACTAATTATTTAAATCCCATAAACTAAACAAGTTTAATGCATTCAGACTAATTACTTTTCCGGTGTATTTTATTCAAAACCAAATTCAACCATTAATACACAACTTCAGATAACTCAAAGTTAACTAAACGTACATCTCATCTCTATAATTTTAGTATTATCATTAAATACATTAAATTTAAATGATAAATGCTAACACCATCTCTTCTTCAGGCGTCCTCCGTTCTTCGAATCACGCAGACATCTCCCTTCGGCTTTTCTCCTGAACTCACAGAAACGCTTTAGAGTTTGGAACAAGCGTCCCAAATGCCTCGCCGCTCCAGCATCAGTTGTACATCTACTTTTCCAACATTTTGACCCAAAGTGGCTAACCGTCGGAATATTAGGGTCCTCACAAGTTTTGACTTGCGGGTTGATTTTTTAGTGAGCTTAATAATAACGCACGTTCTAAGAAATATATCCCCGCCCTGCCTCCCGCCCAAACGCAGAGCTGCGCGTTCCTGCCGTTCTTGAAATAAACGTCGACTGTTTCCAACCAACGTTTCATTCATTACAACCAATTTATTTTTAAGATCCACTATTTCCTCCTCCTTCTCTGAGTCAACACCTTCATTAACTTCTTTCGGTTCATCCTTATACTGATACTCCAATGAGTAGTTGATAAACTGAAGGTTCTCCAAAGCAGGAAACAAGACGAGAAACTTGGAGCTCATCATCATTTCCTCAAACTCCGATTCCGGATAACAAATCGCAAGAGTTTTCAGCTTCGGAGCCGTGACTCCAGCAAATTGTGGTAGCTCGCCTGAAAGAAGGAACTCCTCGTTTGAATTCTCTATCTTGACCAAATAGTTCCAGCAGTGATCCAAACAAAGGTTCTCAAGAGTTTGGCTGTAGTTTCCTATGAGGACGACGAGATCCCGCAAGTCGACAGAGTCTGGTAAGCCCTTGACTGTTAATCGTCGAAGCGCTGGGAGTTGACTGAGGGGAAGAAAGTCCTTCGTCGGGCAAAAGATTTCGAGCTCCTTCAGCTTCCCAAAAGCAGCCTCTGACGTGGTTCCGATACTGAGTGTGCGACCATTTTCAGTAAGAACATACTCATGTTGTCGCTGAAGGGCAGGGAAAGGACGCTCTGTGTCAAGGTTCAAGCAAACCAGTTGTTTAGCATAAGAGCAGATAAGCCACAAGTAAATGATCTCGTTTTTGGCTCCCATTCCTCCAGATTTGAGTTTTAAATTGATGAGGGAGGGCAACAGTGGTGCACTCGGAAGGGCTGCAGCTCTAGACTTAGTTAGGCGACGAAAGCATTTAGCAGTTAGATTGACGTTGGTTAAGCTGAGCAGTTTCAAGTTGGGCATTGCTCCAAGCAATGATCCCAAGACAATTGGGTGAATCTCTTGATTTTCAAAAGCAACGGTGGTGAGGTTGGCTCCAAAGGACGTCAAGAGAATTCCAAAATACATGTAATCAGTTGAATCAACTGTGTTTATTTTGAGAGCCGCGGAGTTAAACAGAAATGGGTTTCCAGCGTTCCGAGGGGCGTTGAGTTGGTGGGTTGGCTTCTTCAATTCTGGAAACGGTTTAAGGTCGCCACTGGCAATCTTCTTTTCGATTATGGAACCAAGGATGTCCTTCCATTTGGAACTCAAAAGGCGATAGCTTAATAGGATGTTCCTGGTTTCATTCTGGCTCAAGTGTCCCAAAATGAGAGTCAGCACCTGAAAATAAAACGATACCATTCACCAATTAGTTCACCTTTTCTGATCAATATCAATAATTCCTTCTAATTATGAATAATTAATTGCTAACCTCCGGTGGAACATCTTCTATCGTCTTTTCCTCAGGATTCCAGTGTTGGTTCATCCCCCGATGAACATCTGGAGCTTTAATTTTTGACATCGACATTTCTTGATGATTTTCACCAACAACTACCAAGTTTGATGCAAATCTGAAATGTAGACAATCAATGAGAACGTAATTAACTACTGATAAACCTCAATGTTTACTAAATTGGTAAAACTGCCAAATAATTAAATGTAATCTTGCAACTCACCAACAACAAAGGTTCCTACTTCAGCTACCAAAACTTTGGAGGTAAATGATTGACGAAACTAAAATAAAACTATAACTGCCCAATATTTGAGCAATCAACTTTGTCAAAAATGTGAAAAATTAAATGGAAAATAAACTACGTTTTTAATCCAATTTTTTGATTTTTCTTTTACGGAAAGAAAAGGAAAATAAGAGCAATGCTTTGACGGTGTGCTCGTGTGCTTTTAGCCTCTTTTCTTTTTCTGACGCTGCTTGAATTTGGAAGCCTTCTCAGTCGGAGAGCTGACGCTCTATGGCTTCGCGCAACTGCATAATAATGAGAAATCAGAGCTTTCTGAACAAAGAGTTTACCTGCATTTTTACAACAAACTACATAATTGATACAAGTTCATTTATGCATGCAATTTTATATCCGAAGCAAAGAATTTGCTTAGCAGCAAGTCAACCAACCACTTGTTTATCGTAGATTGCAATTAAAATCAGAAAAGTAAAACCCACGAAAGCAGTTATTCTTTCAAGGTATTTTATTTTTAAAAAATGAATCAGAATCAGTAATCCAAAATCTTGAAATAAACCTACAACCAACAACTCACTCCTTACACGCTGGCACATTATATTAGCAATCAAACTTGTAATCAGATAGTTAAGTTACTAACGCTAGAAAGCAATTAATTAATTACGAGTAAGTACATTTAGCTTAAAACTAATTCCAACAAAATAAAGAACAACTAATAATTGACAAATCCTTTTCCACTACTTTCCGAGCTCAGAGCTTCTCTGGGCTCCAAAAAACACGGCATCCCCATTAGGTTGCTTTTTCTATGAGCTGACAGCAACCAGTTTGAGATTAGTACAAGTATTCCTGACTCTCCAGGAATAGTTCCACAACTAAATCGTGCTTTTTCGCATCCAGAGCTGTCAATCCGTTGAAAATTTCCACCCTCTCTACTAGTGCTAATCCTACCGAGTCGAGACTTTTCCAGTGAGTGATAGACTGGGACGCTAAAATCATGAAACTGAGACAAAATACTGTAATGCCTCATCCCTAGTAGGAGAAAGTTATCGTAAACACGAACCCCCCTTAAAAATGATAAACCCCAAGAAATTCCAAAATAGTGAATTGAAAAAAATGAACAAAAACTTTCCATGCATTATGATTGAAATGTACATATTATAGTAGCATAAGACGATTAATACAGATTCAGCGTTTTTATACGCATTTGCAATATTATTATATGGCAATACCAACTGCATTGGCAGTTTTCAGTTACGGAGAGTTCGTACTTGGCATGATTAAATGTTATAACTTAAACAAGAATCTTTTACGGTTTGGGCCAAATCCTTCATAACCATATCATAGTTACCCTCGTCAGTAGGTTTAAAAAAACTATAAAATAAGCATAAAATACAACATTATATGCATTAAAACTCATTTTAATCGCTTTATTTATACTTTTTTAAACATATAACAAACAAAACAAAACAAGTAACTAAGAGGTCTACAGACACAAACGTAAAAAAAAAAATTAATAATATATCGTCAGCCGTAAAATGTCCGTCCAACAGTTTTCGGACCGATGTTTTTCAACTTTATCTGCGTAATACAGCAGTTTGTAAGCGGTTTAACCTAAACAACCTGGTTTTAAAACGCATTCAAGTCAACCACAAATTATCTTTCAATTTTTTACATCCAACTTGTATTTCTTGCAACAAAGCCACTCTATTCTTGTAAAGCATCAAGGTTACATTTACCACAAGTAGCACCCCTGCCAATGAACATTGTATTGCGGCACCAACCCCTAAAAGCGATTTTAACCTCATTGGATTCGGCATGCGAAAACTATCCGCCTTTTGTAGCTGGTAATGTCGATACATTTTCCTATGTACGATCAACCAAAAGTCTTTCTGAAAATCGAATATTCCGCACTCGATAAAAGCCACCTGCATCCAGTACAACCGTGACGATAAATACGAAAAAATCCTATATGTGTAGAGCAGACTAAATTCAGCGTATTGGTTTCCATTAAACGCCTTGCAAATGAACCTATCATGAACATACATAAGATAATGCTCTAGTGCCGTTCGCAGAGGTCTAACCACACCATATGGCACAGCTAATTTTTCTTTGGATAGGATTTCTAGAGCATCGGTTAAGTTATCCATATTCAATAGAATTTCTAAATTTGGATATGTATCGGACATTACATCTAAGGTTGAGTTGATCGGGAAAATAGAAATAATTTTTTCTTTATGGTATGAAGGAATCATCGCATCGACACTCTTCAATGAGGTGAATCCTGTTCCCAGTATACCTTAAGTTGCTCCCACCCAAAGTTTGTACCCATTCCTCGATAGTTCTATCAACGACGGGATTTCCGAGAGTTTCATTGATTCCGAAGAAATAAAGCTTTGTAGCGTGTAGGAAATGCAAGAAATAGAAATAACGTACGACCAGATGATTTTTCGGTTGTGTTTATAGCAACATTGAGTATCAAAGAGTGGCCACAAGAGGTCGCTTCCTTTTATGAAATCTTTGTAAATAAATCCATAAGCCGAAACAGAAAGTAATATGAGTATCCAAGTATTTAAGTCAATGATAGCTACCGTTCCACTCAAGTCAAAGCTTGACAGGTCGTAAGCATATTTGCAAGCAACTACCTCTGGCTTTACATTTTCAAAGTATACGAGATTCCCTCTGGTGACTGCATAAGCGTTTCTAATTTGCATTCTAACCGTACATTCCCCATAGTAAATCTGGAGGAACCATTGTGAACTGGGTTGGCTACTTTTTGGACTTTGATACGATATGAACAGTGACGTGTTGAGGCGTTGCAGCAATAGGTTTAAAAAGTACAGTTGATGCAGTACCGATTTGTGCATTGCTTTATGTAGCATTGAACGGCTGTCTTCACCATTGAAATTCTTGAAAAATTGGTTGGCAGCAGTAAATTGACTAATTGTGCTCACAACTTCTACTTGATTTCCATACCCTTCACCGTTAATACTATTGATGTAATTTAGAATAACACGACGTTCAAGCTTTTGGTTTAGATTGGAGTCAAATAACTGAAATATGGTATCCTTTGGGCAGAAATAGCAATAACCGTACAATGATGAATTCAAAATGAACAGAATTGGGACGTGAAATGGAGTTATGTCAGAATCAAATAGGTTGTTTTGGAATTCTTTAATGATTTCGCTTCCATTCCTTGTTATTACGACAAATAGGACGTTGTCGGATGTTCCATAGCCGGAATTTTGAATGGCAGTTGTTGTTGCGTTCATTGTGTTGGTTGAGAGAAGAAATGCTGTGCAGTGGTTTTTGAATTTGGGATAGAACCTGAAGTAGCCATCCGACTGGGTTAGATTTCTTTCATCGATGTCGTCTTGAGTAATTCCAAAGGAAAGCTTGAATACATCATGAATTGTGCAACCGCCACCCGTCTGTAGAAATTCAGTGCTTTCCAAATTGGTTAGGTGATCCGAATCAGTAAAGTTTTCAGTTATGATATTGAGAAAACAGTTTGTTTCAAAGGAAACTGGAAACCGGTTTTCAATAAAACTTTAGATTAGATTCAAACTTGAATATACGATAATTTGGAGAAACCCAAGGGATAAAACGAAATTGGTTAAACTTGCCATTTTCAATGGTATTGACGAGCACAGTTTGAGGAATTGTTAGATGCTTCTACATTAGAGCTTTCTCTGTAGGTCCAGTTCGCTAAAAAAAATTATAAAGTTTTACCGCTCTATCTACTCATTTCGAAACTGATTTCTTATTCCAAATGACGCAGGTTTTTAACTTGTAATATTAATTAATACGGGAAAAACAAGCCCTTAATGGAAATTAGTTTTCAGCGGGTCGAGCAGCTAGAACACATTGTGGTAGATTATCTATACTTTTAAAAGGTGCTTGGTGGAGCGTTGGCTGGTTATGTTTTAGAGCTTAGTATAGACATCGACTACTAATTTGTTAAGTGCTTGAATAATAATAACTTTTTTTCTAGCGATATAATATTAAGTTCTAGCAAATATACCTTTTGAAATGTGCCAAAAGAAGGCGAGCATTACTAAAACTAATTAATTTTCTAAATGACGCAGTAAAACCAACCATAAGATTTAAATATTGCTCTGGCAGAAAAATTATCTACAATGTTAAAATTAACTCAAGGATTTATGTAGATAAGATTTTATATGATGTCGACTGCATTTTCTTGGTATTACGTAGTTATTGAATGGCATTGAAAACGACGTTTAAAACAAACAATTTGGTGGAAATTGTTGAATAAAATATATAATCATAATTAACCTAGATTTTATACTATCCAACTGAGCTCAGTTCAGCTGAGGTATGTTCCCCAGCTAAGCAAATTGAAAATAAGCAAATTGATATTTTAACTACAGACACAGACTTGCTCAGTTGTATATAGCAAAGCAATCAATTTTCGCCGTGTATGGTTTTACAAAACTTCCTTACAAAATTAATGGGCTGTTTTGTACTCGCTCAATTACAATAGGTGCGTTCAAGGTAAGCGATTTTCATCAACTCGGCCGACTTTAAGCTGAAAATAATCGCTTATTTTACCGTTTTCTCAAGTAAGTTCAGAGTGTACCTTGTTTATCATGAGGAAATGGGTGTTGCGTGTCAACTAATTACTTGAAGTACATGTTTATGCCTATTAGTGATCTTAAACTTTTAAAGTACTATTTAATCATGAGTTAATGACATAATTTACGCTGTTTATGGAATCAAATAAAATATTTCATTGTAAAAATAACAGTGGATAGATAATTGAGTACTGAAAATGTCGTTTAAGTATGTGAAAACTGCATATTCTTCATTAAAGCTCCATCTCGGCGTTTTATGTTACCAAAGCCGTTTTTAATCGTAGAAAAATAATCCAAGCATTCAAAGTTACTGATTAAAATCAGACCAAACTTTTAGTTACATTTATAAACCAGCCGTTTTTAATCGCTTACCTTGAACGTCACTAATATGTCGGTGTAGTATGCAATGCGTTTTAAATGATTCCTTCAATAAAGTATTTATTTACCTGAACTTCGGGCAGAAATTTATAATCGACTCATAATTTTTGATACTGTTGAAGGCTGGAAACTAATTGGTTTGGTAATAAAAATAAACTAAAATTAAGGAAGTTTAAAGTGTGCTTTAGCTACATATATACATCCTCACTTAATGGAGGAAAGATTTGCTCCATTTTTTTATGTAAAAATTATTAAATACATGGATATTCGGGGATATATGAACAAACTATTTTATATACTGTTTTGCAGATTATAGGCGCATTATAACGCTAAAAGAGGCTATCTCACACATGATAGACATACAATAAGTGATATGAAACCAATTAAGCATTCTTTAACTCTGGCCATGAAAAATAATGTAATTCGATATTTTAAGACAGGAAACGTTTTACGGAGTAAGGAAATTTTAAATATGAATTTACTTGGACATAATTCATGTTCAATTTTAACCCAAATTGGTGTTTTTGTTGAAATATCTATCGCCATTGAAAGATTCTAAATGCCATAAATATTAGTCATAAATGCTTGTTATTAATTGGGGTGCCCTCACTTTCTACAATCTGGTATTTAAATGAAATTAAGGCTAAATGGCTCGGTTTTGGGGTTGTAATTTTATATAAACATTTTTCCATATATCCATAACTTCTACATGGAGAACATAATTTTTTCTCTCCGTGTTTAAAAATGTTTTATCCATGTCGTTTATCCATTAAATGTTTAAACATATTAGGGATAAACCACATGGATAAAACATTTGGCATATAAATGGCAAACCTGGTAACTGAACTCTTTACATAAAGTGAAAGTATGTTTAGCTTAGACACTCAATAATAATTCAGCATGGTGCGACACAATTTTTTGCTCTAGAGCACGGGTTTTGGCAAACGTCTTACACGAGTTGCAGTTTATTTTAGAAATAAGACAGCAAAACTCCAAAAACAAACTGTAAAAAGTATGTAAACTGGTTGAATTTGAGGTTCACGTTCCAAAATTCCTCTTTAAACGTGCAACAAATCATACTTAAGCCATGCCGTGTGATTCAAGCTTGCGTCCACGTGAATTTGAACATAAAAAATAAAAAATGAATGTCTATTTCAGTATATACCGAAGTAGGTTTTGCATTGCCAAAAAACGTGACTTCAGCTTTGCAAAAGGAAAGAATTGTTCCTTTATTCAGGTACGCGAAAGTTAAAAAAATCATTTAAACCACGCGAAAACTCTAAAATTCCCTTGTTCTATAAAATTTAGTTCTGAGAAGCATACATGAATCAAAAGCTCCTTTCCAAAATTTATCGTCATATATATTTGGTGCATTGCGGACGTGTCACCGTAGCTTTTTTTGTTTTATTCCCAGCTCACGGTCCAAGGATGTTTTTACAATGACAAAAAAAAATCTCGTTGCAAATTTGCATCATTACAAATTAGAAAAATGGGATTTGGAGAAGGATACTTGAATTGCCAGCTCCTCTGTCAAAAAATTCTTGACTCACCCTACTACTTTGACAAACACAAAGCGGAATTAGTTCCTAACCGTTGTCTCAAGTTCAGATGGAAAATGTATCTCTGGAACTACGTACTTGCTAGCGTGGTTTGGTGGGGAAGTTACTGTGTCTACAAGCTGAGAAAGATACTTGAAACGTTTCAAACCGAAAGGTTTGTAGTAATAGAGGAAGTCGTTGTATACGGATATGTTTCCACAATAATTCTCCAGGTATTGGTGACAATGTATACAATCGGGAGAAATCCTCAAGACGATACGTATATGATAAACCAAATTCTAAAGGCTGGAAACGTACAGTACAAAGGTATTTTGTAAATATTACAAATCTTACATAAGGGCAAAAAGAAATTGTTAAAATTTATTTCATTTATTCCATTTCCAATCAGGTTTGCCCAACAAGAAAACTCTTATGGACAAACCGGAGCTTCTCTCATATGGGCTTGCTATTGCTTTCTTCTGTTTCCCAGTTGGAGCCGGTTTATACCCGTTAATCAGATCACTGGATCTGATTAACGTTGAGCTTGAACAAATTTTACCAGAAATTCCTAGACGGCTACTAGCATCTGCATTTAACTTCACGACAGTATTCATCGCCGCAGTGGTTTGTTGCCCATTCATCCAACTTTTACTGGTATTTACAAACATCTTTGAGAAACAAACAGAGGTAAATCTTAAGCAAAGCAAGACATTTGGCTGTTGTCGTGCAAGACAAATTCGTCTGAGAATCTTGTTAACTATGGCTAACAAAAGCAACAACGTATTTGTCCCTACAATGACCTGTGTTGGAATGCTGGCGTGTATCTTTTCACTATATACCATCCTTACTATGTATAACGACGAAGAGTTTCGTCCACTGCTACTTTGCGTTGGCGTCGTTGGAAGTTTTGTTCCAATACTCATCAGCTTTTTTTGTCACCATGCGTCATCTCCTCTAATTAACTCACAGAAAATTAGCCATTTCTGGAGAAAGAAAATGTTGAAACGGATGGATCGGCAGCAGTTGAAAGCTTTGCATTCGGTGGTTGCAGAAATGGGTCCATTTTTTCAAGTAACAAATCTTCTAGCTTTGCAAATTATGGATGTCATTGTTAATTACACAATAACGCTGTTGCTAAGTTAAGTTAAGTTGTTACAAACATTGATGGGAAAATACTTTAAGAAAAAATTACATTCTCAATGGTTTCAGAATCGGCACAGTTTAATGGGACAATGGCTAAATAAATATCTTACATTATATTACATCATATTAAATCACTCATGTTGATATCTTAAATCAAATGCTTGTGATGAAGGTTGAAAAATTAAACTTTTAAAAATACAAATTTTAGGAGCAATATTTAAGTACTTAAATTTGACTTTAATGAATTATACACGAAACATTAAAGAATTCAACCAACATGCTTTAAAATTTCATTGTGTGCAATATAATTCTAGTTTTTTGAAACAAAACACTTTTAGTTATAGCAAAAATTCCTAAACCATTTTTGTAAACAATACTGTTCTCGTAAAACAATTATATAACGATCGTTATTAAGATTAAAGCTTTCAAGTTTGAGATCTTTGAGAGCAAGCAAATAAGCTACTCTCTTCATCAAATTGCTCACGGTTCTTCTGGATTTGTGGAGCATTACTGGCCTCAGCTCTTGTTCTTAGTAGTGCATACAAAGGCGAAATGTATTTAACTTTAGTATATATACCGTGATTAACCCACTGATCCATATTCAAGCTTTAAAATCCTGGAATTTCGGCAGTTTGGTTCTTAGTCGTCATGGAATATATATCAGTGATTCCATGCATATTCGACATAGAACCAAAATCATGTCCGCAAAAATCATTTTTGTTCTTCAAATAAGAAAACCCCTTTGATTTCATGTACTGCCGGAACACCAGGTTGGGGTGGGTTGAGACAAAATTGCTGGGGCAACTTGAACAGCCGATGACGGAACATGATTTACTCTTCTCCAAATTGACGGATTAAACTGAAATTTGGTATGGAGACTCCTTGGTCAATTACACGGGGCATTTTCATCCATTTTTGAAAATTCATGTTTGGTGCCAAAATTTCGAATTTTGAAAAAACACCAGATTTTTTCGATTTTGGTTCGGTTTGACTAATTTAGTTATTTTTAAAAAACTAGATAATAACCATGAAATACAAATACTTTAAAAAACTCCTTTGAAATACTTTATTTGTAATTTTTTGAACATGCGTGAAAAACAAGAAAGCCTAATAAAATAAGTGAAAACTTAATGAACTACCGTCAGCCGTAAAATGTCTGTAAACCCATTTTCACAGCCACTGTTTTTCAACTTTAGCTGTCTTTAACATGCAGCCCCCTTTAAGCGGCTTAATCAAAACGGTCTGGTTTAAAAACGCATGCAAGCCAACCACAAATTATGTTTGAATTTTTTACTTCTAACTCTTATTTCCTGTACCAAAGCCACTCTATTCTTGTAAGCAGCAAAATTCCATTTACCAAAAGTAGCACCCCTGCCATTGAACATTGTATTGCTGCACCAACCCCTAAAACCGACTTTAACCGCATAGGATATGGCATGCGAAAACTATCCGCCTTTTCCAGCTGGTAATGACGATACCTTTTCGATGCAATCAACCAGAAATATTTCTGAAAATCAAACATTCCGCACTCAATAAATGCCATCTGCGTCCAAGGCAAATTTAAACATAGGACGATGTCGATTGTATTTTCTTTGTTTTACGTAGTTATTGAAAGGCAATGAATACGACGTTTAAAACATCCAAGTTGGTGGAAATTGTTGAATAAAATATAAAATTGTAATTTACCTAGAATTTAAAATTCAATAATAATGCAGCTTGGTGCGCCACACACGTTTGCACCAGAGCACAGGTTTTGGCATATGAGTTGCATGATGGTCCATTTTAGAAGTAAGACAGCAAAATCCCAGAAGATAACCTGCAAAAAGTTTGCAAGCCGATGGAACTTGTCTCTTTAAGCATGCGAAAAACACACGTTAGCTGTGCCGTGTCATTCAAGCTTTCGTCCGCGTGAATTTAAACAACTAAAAAATTGAATTTCTATTTTAGTACATACCCATAATATTATAAATTTTTGCGATACTACCACGCCAAGGAAAAGATTATAGGATAAACAGGTTGGGACTAGATTAACTGTTGTTTCAAAAGACAGTAAAATTAAAGTAGCCAGTTAGTTTTAACCATTGACTGGCTGTTTATAAATTCGTGGAAACAGCCTTTCGCCTTCTATATATGTATGTAGATGAATTTTCATTCGGTTACATTTTAGGCTAGGTTTGAATAATACAAAGTTGACTAAGTACGTAACTTGAACATAAGTTCACATGCATGCCAAATTCCCTACCAGATAATGTTGCTCTGCTGGCAAAGTTACACCATAGGATATGTAAAGCTTAAGTTGAATAATATTTTTTGATATCAGATACATTACAAAATTTATTGGAAAATGTTAACCACAGCATTACTTGAATTTACTCCGTCATTTTCGGGGACACCGTGTAAAGATAAACTAGACATTGAGTTTTTTATATTTGCTATACCAGATACTAATGTTGGATTTTATCCTTCTCAAAACTGATGGTGAACAATGTGACGACAAAGCCCAAAAACTGTGGAAAATAATTCCAATATAAATTGTTTAACATTGCATATATCATTTAAAAAATTTGGAAAGAATTCAGGTATGACGATACGTACATGTGCAAGAAGTGCGTAGTTTATTTTGTAAACTCTTTGTAGACCAACCCCAATCGGCTTTGCATCCAACTCTCGAACAAGCTTTTTCCATTCTTTCTTATCATGGAAGAATTTCTCCTTGATGTTTCGAGTTAGCAGCCAATCTCGGAAATCAGTACACTATTAAAAATCATAAACCAAACTGTTTGCATAAATTTACTGACAACTTTAATCTTTATGTTTACTACCGATCGATATCCCTCCGCCATTACTAGCAATGCAATCACAGTAAATGTAACTTCCATGGTGTAGTGGACAATCAGCAGAGTATCCTTCTTCGCGACGGCATACTGTATGAAAGTCATCAGGAGTGTTCTCTCAATCACAAAAAAGAACACCGTTCCAGACCACAACTCATTAATGGAGTCAGCAAGGGATTTCATAGCCATGAAATTCTCCAGTATCGTTTCCTGAAATCTTAAGCGCTCATCAGTATTAGAAGCT
Source organism: Orchesella bifasciata (assembly GCA_034697805.1). NCBI lineage: Eukaryota > Metazoa > Arthropoda > Collembola > Entomobryomorpha > Orchesellidae > Orchesella > Orchesella bifasciata. The sequence continues at coordinate 16,488 of JAQGAP010000766.1, forward strand.
TCAGTTGAAATCTCTAATACCAACGTTTTAAGTGTTTTGGCTGCAACAAAAAATATAAAACCGAGTATCCCGTAGAAGAAGGTCGTTGTGAAATATTCATTCCAATAGAAAGCCAGCTCTAAGAATATCTCGATCACGCCAAACGCAAAGCTTCCTGGTGTATATAATAAAGTCGAATTCTGTTCTATTTTTTCAAAAACGAGTCTACTTCTCCCGTCTATCATAGCTGTTTCAAACTTCCTGGAAAGGTCGATGCTATAGCCAACCCAACGACCATAAAAGACAACGTTGAGGGCAGTTGCAATTGCTTTCATAATATGCATAATGATCATGTACACGATTCCTACCTTTCAAAGAATATAAAATTAATTTTCCGATACGATCTATAAAAAATAATATTTGTCTATTTTCTTTTACTTTCATCCAGCATGGCTTCATTCCAAATTTTGTTGACTGTAGCAATGGGGATGACTCAATGATTCCAAAAAGCTGTTCTATTTTCTTTCGTTTTCTTGAAAGTATCCAGAAAAAGTTCAGCAACTTGATATTTCTAAATACGTTCCATAAAAATCTGAAGTATTCGATGACCTCGAGTTTTGGCATGGACATAACGAAATTAAACTGATTGACTAGATCTGTTATGTAGTAGACTAACCCAGCAGTCCATGCCGTCAATGACAGAGTCTACAAAGGAAAATTTATGCGTACTATATTATGTACTTTTATTTTTGAATGAAGAATTATACTTGTTTCCTTACCTTTTGAAATTTATTAACTAGAGAACTTATTCCTGTACTTGGCACAGCTACAGGTTTAAACGGAATATACAGAGAGTAGTATGCAAATAGAAACCAACGATGAAAAAAGTGAATGCTTTGGGAATCTTCAGGCTTGCTTGTCGTGATATCTTTTCTAGTGGAATTAGACAGTATTTGAAAAATTGGTGGTAGATTATTACTGTTTAAAGTTTTGTGCAATCTGTGATCCTTGTTATTGTAATCCATGCTGCTTTATAGCCCCGCTCGACATCAATGGGTTATTTGTTAATGTCAAAATAGGGTCTTGAGCTTTCGTGAGGGAACACTGGCATAACAAAGTTGGACGCAGTTAACTGACAGTTGAAAAACACAGTTAGGTTTAATCCAGTTTAAAAATCGATGTCTGAAGTTATACAAAAACAACTTTTGCTTAACCTGAGAAAAACAGGAAACGATCATAAAATGACTATATAAGTTCTTATAAAATATACGGTGGATAATTAAATATTAGGTTTTTGATGTGCTTCTACCTACAGAAGCCCATACCCATCTGAATATTCCGTCTATTATACGAGGCATCACTCAAAATTACGCTACTTTGCTAATTAAAATGTTGCGTGTATGCTGAATAGAAATATGGTGTAATATTGGCTATTGTTGGTAAGATGGTAAAAAACACATGAACTAATTTAAAAAGTCTAGCATTACATTTTATGCTAAAATGTTGGTGGACTGGTGCCATACCTAATCGTGGTAAAATACATGATATGCTCCTGAAAAATTACTTTTGCAAATTAAATACATGTAATATAGACTACTTATAGTGTAAGGAAATAAGTTTATATGGACTATATTGAGGAAACACTATTTTCCAAAATTTTTACTTATGCGACACTATACAAAACTCAAGAATATACATATGTTACAAATTAAACCAGCTAAAATACAATTTAACCTTTACGCACAAGCCTTAAAATTACAATAAGCAAGTTCCGAATATATAATGAGCATAAATCTGGACTTGGACCACGGCCTGGAACATGTTATGATAAATTAACCGATTCAATTTCCAAAACAAAATCAGCGAACAGTACTCCAAAACGGAAAACCAGCCGAAATGTTTATTTTACGGCTAGTATATTTATGTTTATAATTCGAGAATTTGATTTTCTTCATTATAGATGGCTCGTTTAAAATAATGGCTGCTGAATCGTGAGCTAGGCTGAACTCTTTTCGGGTATATATTCTAATTGAATATGCTTTTAAGGGAACTTGATGCCGGACTTGTTGGAATTAGTTCCAAAGATCAAGGCCGGATCAACTACGGATTCCTTTCTAAAATAGGTAATTTTAGCCATTTATAAATTGGTAGTCACGTCCAAGGTGAGCGTTTTTGTTTAATAACTCGTTTTGTAGGCTTCCAGATAATGGTTGTTTCAATCACGCTTCTTGTCGTTGGATTTAATTGAAAGATACTAGGTTTGAGAGACTAGAGTCAGGTGCAACTTGTTCAAATAGATGGTAGATGACAAATTTTGTATGTAATAGTTTTGTACATTACATAATGTACCGATGAATTTGTTAGTTACGTCTTAAATTAGAAATTAGAGTAAGTTAGGATTAAGTTAGGATTACGTTAGGTTACTGTTACATTGTAATATATGAGGTCTGTGAATAAAGAAATAATAATAATAATAATGTTTTATGTAAAGATGTAAACAAATCTAAGTAGTACTGTTAATAAAAAGATTTAAAATTATTTGTTGCCATGCTTTAATTGTGAAATACAATGCACTTGCTTAACAAGATTTTTTTTAGATATGTTTTCTCTGAATATGTGGTTCTATAATCGACGTTTGCCTAAAACAAAAAAAACAAGCTCACCATGAATTTTTAAACTCCGGAAGGGAATTCAAAAAACGGAAATTTGTGTTGACTGGGTGGCTATCATGTCATCGTCCAAAACAAGAAGTCCCTATGAAACCCAGATGAAAACATATTATATTAGAAAGATATATTATCAATTTAATAAATTCACGGAATGCTTACATTAAAAGCAAAGAAAAGGGAAGTGGCGGAAAGAAAATGCCAAGCATCATGGGAGTCATATGGGTACGTCTCCAATCCAAACATGTTAAGACACTCTTGATTAAACGTCTTTGACTCAGCAGGAGATAAATTCCATTCAGCTGCGACAGCCGCAAAGAAAGACATTGCAAAACCTCCAAATATTGCTGCCAGCCCGAAGTAAACTGCTGGAAATATCCAAGACGTCTTTGTGAACTCTCCGTGAATAACTTTCATGACTACGTAGTAGTTCAAATTCCACAAAACGTTGGCTACAAGGAGGTAAAGCAAGTATTGGGAAAAGTGCCATTGAAGAAAAAACCAACAAATTGCAAATATTACGCCAATTCCAACAGTCATGACCGGAAAGACTAGTCGGTGAACAGATATATTTTCTAATTTCCATGTGGCCTTTCTGAATATATGGAGATAGATGGTCCAGCCTGTAACTAGTTGTCCATTTTCTGGGAAACGTTTAAGATAATTTAAATTCATTTAAATTCAAACATTTTATAAATTAAACAGTAAAATACAAACCTTCTCGTAATACCCCAATAAATACATGATCAAATACGACCAACAAGGTGATGACTAGCTGAATCATTAGGAACGCAACGCAGAACCATGTTTTATTGATAGGTACAAAGAGGTAGTTGATTATAAGTGCCGCAACAGATAGAATACCAATGCATGCCAGAGCAGCAAAGACAATGTACCTGTAATTTAACTAAAGATTAGTATTAATTCCTCAATAAACAATATATTATAAGGAACTGAGCTTACGGAGTCAAATATTGAATATTTCTTATTTGGCGCAAGTGAATTATAATTAGTAGCGCAATGACGTACATAAAACATGTATCTAGAAATTTTTCAAATTAAATTGGGTCATCTGAATGAAAAAGTAAAATAAAGTTGTTTAAAAGGGAGAAAAGCGTTACCAAATTGAAACGTGGCTTCATTAGGACACATATGGTAAGCGGCACTAAAGACACCTTCCATTAACAACGCTGCGCCAAGTGACTTAAACATCCCCAATTTGATTGGAACTCCAAATCGGACTCCTTCAGGTAATTCATTTAATAAAGCATTATTTTCGTTGTTGGGCGGTTGGTAAGCTTTCAGTTCAGTCTTTCCTTGGGCAGCAATTATAATAAAAACGATTCCATAAAGTACAAAGGCCACATTGGAGACCAAATGGTTAAAGTCCTGAAAAGGACCAACGACTTGAGCGCATCTGTAGTTGTAGTAACAAAGGTCTGTATCCCCAGTGGAATTTGAAACCTTTGTAAAATTAAATTCCACATTTTTAAATTTTGTTCATTCGCCTTTAGTTTGTATATGTTCTTCATACCAGGTAATAGTATACTGTAAATTGACAAACAGGAATGGCATAAAATGTCCCGGTGACGGCAACAAAGTGATAAAAGCCGTTCCCAGTTTTTCCCATTATATTTCCAAAATCTGAAAGGTGAAGTTTGGACCTCACGTGGCTCCAAAAACCAGCTCCTTGTGGACAGACTAGTTTTGGTTCAGTTCTGAAAATAAAGTGAGTGTCGTAAAAAATTAATTTTTGAAAATTTATTATAATTAGTTTAGTTATTCTGTAAATGTTGTACACAAATACCTCATCAGCAGTTCATGCTTGACTTCTAAAGCCACCCAACTGCCAACGCAAATAGCAATTGCTACTAAAATTGGAAGGGTCCAACAAAGAGCGTTTACAAAATTATTGGGATACTCTAATTCATCATTGATTATTTTAAGGGAGACGCTAATATTTGAGAAAGTTAGGTTAGAGGGTTCCGGATGTAAGCGAGAACGCGGTACAGAAAGAGGGTCCCTCATCATGCACTCATCGTCGTGAGGATGAGCCAGAATTACTAAAACGAAGCCGGACTTAAAAAGACCCTTCTTTTTAACAAAAATTGTTCCATTGCTTCGTATAGTTTGGTAGGTGCCTTCAAAGTATATGTTTTCCTCCTGGTCATAGATAGGGCACTGAACAAAATCCAAATTAAGTTTGATGTAATTTTAAAATTCCGAGCTTCGGAGATTTTTTACGTTACAACTTACAACTGCCGTTTGTACAGATAAAGTCATACAAGCCTTGCCGATTGCCTCAGTGTCCACAAGAATTCGCACCGAATCAATTGTCTTGTTATCATCAAACTGGTATAGGAAATAAAATGGTCTGTTCGGTGACAATGTAAAGTTTTTAGTAGAATCCAATCTGCATCGAAAATAAAAATTAAATAATTAGAAAAATGTAGGTGGACAATATGAAGTGGGCTTTTTGCAGCACACATACATGAGTAGAAAATCCTGTGTTACGCTGACCAAGAGAAAAAACGGAATATCAGTCTCACTTTCTGTGGAAAGCACCACGGAAAAATGAATGGATTCAGTAGGCTGGCTATCTAGAATGCAAATTGTTCGCTCTGCAGAGTAGTAGTCTGTCTGGGCACTTAAAAACGAATATCATATTGATTAAAAAATTGGCTAATAAATAATTTGTTTACCTGCAACTTACATTTGATCATCTGCTTTCTTAGTGAATGCTGGAATGCGAAATGAAGAAGATACGGCACCTGGTTGCAGCACGGTTACAGAAACCAATTTTTCAGGACTGGCATCTTCAACATTGGCTCTTACTTCCAACTTTACATTTGTGCTCTGTAACGAAAAATATCTCGAAGCTCATTTTCAGAAATAGATAGAAAAGCGTCTTTGTTAATTTTATTGAATTAGCTAACCAGAAACTTCTCAAGAAGTGGTTCGAGTTGGAAATCAAAGGTCCATTGAGTCTCGTTATTTAGCACTTTTTCGTATGGCGTATTTATCTTGGCATTTTGCACATGCGGGTGTAGATGAGAAGACGATGATGATGTGACTCCTTTGTGAATCTCAATGGCTTTTACAGCAACAAAGATAAATTGCAGTGCAAACAACAGTCTCAAAACTCTCATTACAAAAAACATTTCACGTCGGAATAATTTTTACGAACAAACAAAACTATGCCGAGCAGGGTAGTTGTTTGTGCACGACTGCTGTAGCTCAGATAAACCGATACACTGATGTGTCCACCGCAACTGGTTTCTACAAAGAAGCAGCTTGAATCATGTGATGTAAAAGGAGATGCGCAAATTTCTGTACTCCCTCACCGTTTCGCAGTAAGAATGAGACAGCGACAGCAAAAATCCCAATGGTCTCTTTGAGCAGGACCGGTTTTACATTTTTTCCTTTTGCAGTGATAAAAGTACAAAAAAGAATGAATTTCAATGTTGAAGGGGTGCATATGCATCTTGAATCTATTTTTACTCAACATCTCTGAAAATGTTACTCATTCATATTCATTCTTCTTATGAATTGGACGCTGTTTTCTGTCATTTGCATTCCACCGCTTATCCCGCTGTTCAGGCAAGGCATGGCATTTTCGTGGAAATGTATTTCATCACATCGTAACCCATTGATGTTTTTTATATTTGTGAAAAAGATTACTTTATATCTATTAAAAATCATGCAATGGACTAAAAATTGTTGTTTTTTACCCAATCTGTCGTGGTTGTTATTTTCTTGAAACTTTCAACTTTGTATTGCTGTTTAATTATTCTATTAGGTGGTGAAAATCGGAAATTTTAAACTGATTTTATTCCTCATTCAAGCATGTGTCTAAGTTTTACACGAACAAAATTTAGTTATGAACTTCGGTTTGTGAATAAATAGAAGATAAATCGGCCACAAAAACGTATCCCCGAAAACCAGCGGATGAAAAACAGGATCATCATCATCATCAATATAATTCAATGTGTCCGACACTGGCGCATTTGCATACATTCATTATTCATTACACACTTTATAACATTAAAATACTTCGAGTGACATACAAAATAAAATAGACTTTTTTAAGCTCATTAAATGCTTATGATATGCATTGTACGTTATGGATGTCCAATGTTTTCAATATGCAAAGAAAATGTTTTAAATACCATTCTATCATGAAGTGTATGCTGAGAAATAAGTTTTTTTCAATTGTTCAACAAGGCAATGCAGAACTACTCAATAAAAATCAGTAAAAGAAAATGTCAGCATTTACCCTTCAATACCAATTAAACACACAAGCAAGGACGAACAACTTATAATCATTTTTATCAATGAGCGTGCTCAAATCCAATTGTAAACAGGGTGACGACAAAGCCGAGAAACTGCAACATGTCATTAAATGCAGATAATATTGAAACCTTTAAAAAAGTTTATCGGTGAAATGAAAATCGATACAAATCAATAAAATGTACCTGAGCAAGAAGAGGGTAACTTATTTGGTAAAAGCCTTTGCAACCAATTCCCAACGGCCTCGCCTCCAACTCCCGGACAAGTTTTTTCCATTCACGCTTATCACTAAAGAATTGCTCCTGAATATTTCGAGTTAGTAACCAATCTCTAAAGCAGGCACACTGAAAATTCAAAAATCCAATACATTTTAGTCAACAATTATTTTCACTTATAATTGATTAAAATTGAAAAATATATTATGAGAAAGATTTACTATCCGAAATCCTTCCGCCATGAGAAGCAAGGAAATCCCAACAAAGATCGTTTCAATTGCATAGTACATAAACCGTAGTATATCGTTTGTTGAAACTGCCACGTGAATAAACGTCATAACAAGTGTTCGCTCTATCACCCAAAAGAATACGGTCATGGACCACAACTCATTAATAGAAATAGTCAGACTTCTGAGCGCATCGTAGTTGGAAAGGATGAGGTCTTGCGTTGTCTTCAAATTTAGAGTTTGTTTGCCAGAAGTTGTTGAAAACTCTGAAACAAGGGCTTTTAATCTCCCAGCAGCTGACACAAATGTGAATGGAAGTACTCCATATAAGAAAGTAGTTACGAGGTAGTCATTCCACAAAAACGCAAATTGTAAGGCTAATTGAATTATTCCGAAAGAAATATTTTCAAAGGTGTATGGGAGAGTAATGTTGGCTCCAGGAGGGAGTAGGAAAAATCGCTTCTTTCCATTCAGCATAGCCATTTCAAATTTCTTTGTTGGAGGGACAATATCCCCGATATAGGCTCCGTAGGTCACAAACATGGAGAGGGAAACGGAAGCTTTGGCAATATACATGATGAGCATGTAGAATGTTTTCATCTAAAAAAAGACAAGTGAAGGTGTTACATTGTTAATAGCCGTAAGATAACTAATTTTTACTTATTAAAATAATTCACGAAGAAACTAACATTTAAAACTTTTTTCCAAGTTGAAACCGTTTCCGCTTTTCCATGCGCTGGTGGTAATGACCCAATGCAGTTTAGCAGGTCCTCAATTTTGCTCTGCTTTGTCATCAAAATCCTGAAGAAACATAGGAGTTTCATGAAGCGGAAAAGGTTCCATATATATTTAAAATATATTGTAGGACTCGGTTTCTGAACAATCACGTAGTTAATAAAGTGGACGAGAATATCTGTAACGTGGTAGCCCCATATGAGTACCCATACTCCTAGGCAGGCAGTCTGAAACACATCGCATTTAGTAAGTAGGTTTAAGCACAATACAATTTTTTATATGATTACCTTTTGAAATCTGTTGACTTTCAGTATACATCGTCCATTTGCCCCAATTGAAGGCTTAAATGGAACATAGATGATGTAGTAGCAAAACGATAGCCAAAGACTAAGATTGTGCATACTGGGAGGATTTATTATAGTGTCTTCAAAGCATTTGTCACTTATTTATACGTGTAATTTTTTACAGTTTTTGTAAGTTTAAAAATCTCGGTTTTTAAATATTCCTGGTGTTAGAGACAGTTTTCCCTCAACACAGTTTTTCGATGAAGGTAATATGACTAAATCGAAACCGCTGCACTATATCTACAAATCCTTTCCCATTCACTCAAGCTAACTTTCCATATATTTCTAAGCGGGTTGTAACATATTACCAGAATTGAAAGAGGAACAAAACAATAATAAGAACACAATAAAAGCTTTATACTGATCCTTATTTATTATGCGAAAGGAACTTTGGAAACAAAATGGTTTGTTGCTCAAACGTTGAAAGAAGACAAGTGAATAAGCAGAAAACAGTTATGTATTTCACAATTTCCTGCTTTCTCCTGTATGATTTTCCTATATTTTACACAGTATATTGTAAGATAAATGGGTTCTTCTGTTAAAGTCTTTTTCTTTATATTACGATGCTTTGCCACACCATATATACGTAGCTACAGTAGAGCTACTAGATTTAAAGGAATGTATATGCTGTAATTACTTTCTTAATACTTATATGTCACGATATGTAATTTTGAAAAAAAAGTGTTGTAATAACTTAGCTGTGAATTCGTTTTGTCTGTCTGCCTTTTCTAATATGCCCCTAGGAGAAATCGTTTCCAAACCATTGAAATTATAAAGGATCCTTGCAGCAAAAAAATTAGGGGTTAACAAAATAAATTTTCTCTTTAATTAAGAATAATGTGCATTATTAAAATTGAATAATTTAGTAAGATTTGAATGATCAATGTTTTTACATTTTTTTAATTAACAATTTTCAACAATTTTAACAATACGATTGAAGGAAACGCTGATTTTATGTTGGGAAAAGATATTGTTTCTGCCTGAAAATCGAACTCACAAACCGAATCCAACCACCAATCTTACGACGGATAGCTTCGCCACTCCACTATTTTGCCTGCTCTCTTTTATTATGTACCTTTAGGTACATATTAAGATCACCTTGTATCGGGTCTGTCGTCGTCGTCGTCCGTCTGTGGGCACGATAACTTTCGAACCGCTTGACTTTTTGAAATTCTGATTTCACCAGTCGATAGCTTAGGTCAATGCGGAGGATCAGTTTGAAGATGGGTTATCTGGGGTCACGGGAACAAGGTCAACTAATACGCTAAACCAATATGATAAGCGTCACATATAGCTTGTGATATATCATTCGAAAGCTAGTTTATAGAAGATTTCATTTATGACACCCAAGTCACAAATTACGTAATTAAATTGTCTAAAGGTACATAGCTGCATCTCGATTTGTCGGGTTTATTTTATGTATGCATATATATAACATCATACCATCCTTGATGAGATTTTGTGTGGTGACACGAGGCTGGTTTAATTACAGCCCAGGAAATGGTAAAAAAGGATTAGCTTTCAAATTGGTCCCCATACCAAATTGAAGATATATGATATTTAGCATCAGGTGCAATAATTGGGTAGCAAAGCTACTGACAAGATTACAAAATTTAAGGAGTTTCTCACTAACGAACTGTTTAACTTGTTAGACGGCGAATGTGTCTAAAACTGAAGAATTTCTTAACACAATATTTTTTGCTTAAAATGTTTTATTCGATGTTGGATTTTTCATACTAAACAATAATAACATGGTGTATCAGCAAGTATAGGTAAAATTAAAAGGCAGTCGGATTGCACTAAGGCTGGATGCATTTTTAAGCTATGAGGATAGAAAATTCAGAATTAGTTTTTCAAATTAAAACTCGGCAATCGCAACCGCAACCCAGGTTGTCTAAAAAACCCCGTGATATTCAAGTATTCCAATTGTGGCAATTATTTGGTTACTACACATTCTGTTTTCCTTTCAAACCTGTTTTTGACCGCAACGGACATTGTAATTTAAAGATAAATAAGCTACAAAAGGTACGTGAGCTTAAAATAAACATAATAGCTTTACAGTCAAAATCTAACACGATCCGTCTCATTTAGGTTATCTGTTTGTTCGGAATCTGGATTTTGAATATTATAGAAGCAATAACATTTGCTTTGGGAAGCATTAAAGAGTTGCTGAAATCAGACGTGTCAAAAGCTGAAAGTTACTTTGATGTCGCATTCGGCATAACTTATGCATCTCAACAACTCGTGTTCTTTTGGATAATTAACATGAAACAAAAAGAAATT
>JAQGAP010000767.1:0-27222 GCA_034697805.1 Orchesella bifasciata
GAGCTATTACAAACCTAACTTAACAGTTCAAGTTTGCCTCCTTTTTGGCACACAATTTTATTTCGATGGTCCTATCTAATTGCATAGTTTATTCACCAAAAATTTCCAGAACTTTTTTAGTCTTGTTTCATTTGCTCATTATGTTTAGTGTAACTGTTTACCGTAGAAAATATTAATTGATACAAAATGCTTGTTCTTTTACTTTAGCATTGCCTTGTTCTCACTTGTTGGAATTGACATCGCAAGCTAAAAGGTGACGATACCAATTATAAATAACGCCATCTATTGGGTGTTTCCAATACTATTTTGCAGCTTTGTTTTGCAATATCACGTGCTCTCTAACTCGTTTCTTGTGTTTACATTCAAATCCGTCAAGACTGAACGAAACCCTTACTTATAAAGAGACCGGGAAACTGCATTTTGTCAGTTAGTAGCATTTGCTCCAGTGCGCTGGTGACTCCTTGTTCTCTGCTAGAGAATTGGTCTTGAATCTATTTGAACCGTCCTTTTTGTCTGAAAGTTTCACCTAAAACAATCTCTTTCCTGTTATCCGGAGGTAAATAATGTGCATGCTTGTAGTTAAGGAGTATTCTAAAAATTGTATATTAATAACACATATCGGGTACGTTTTTCACCGTAACAAGCTCATTATTCTGTTCATGAAGTACATGTACATAAAAAGGGTCAGTTATAGAGGTGACAATTTTTGTGCTACCATCTCTGGTGACTTAAACCGCTTTTTGATGTTCTTAAATTCAAACAGACAAAACAATAGGACCAGAACACATGTAAAGAGCCATATTTAAAGACGTCCATTTCACTTTTATTGTTCTCGGAAAGGAGCAAGTAACTGGCGAAGAAAAATTTGTTACGGAGTAACCAGACAATTTTGTTGAATAGTAAGACATGCCTAGACCGATTGAGCCAACGAAGAAGAGTGCTTACTACGGGTTGTTGGCAAAAGACAATCCACCGGTAATTAAATTACTTTTATTAAATTTTTCCTTGTTGTTAATAACACATAATACTCCTTAACCCATTGTTCATTTTTAGGAAATAGAAGAGACAGATTCAGAAGCAGAAGGAACAAGTTGGCGCAGAGGACGCAGAGGAAAGCCTGAATCTGATGAAAACTGGACGCCATCAACTCAGAATGTGACAAAGCAGACAAGGCAAATTAGGAAAAGGAGTGGTACTGACCATCAGTCACGTGTAAGTTTAAAAATGTGATCCCTTAAAGGCAACTGATAGATCCTTAACTGGGATTAAGTATCATTTTTTTGCTCTGCAGGATACAATGTCTAACTCAAATTCTGACGACTCTTCAAGTGAAGAAAGGAAGTCGTCTGCTAAAAAGGTGAAAAAGTGTAGAGCTAAGAAGGTATGACTTATATATATTAACCACATTATCGCAATCAATAAACTTAAAGCTCCTTAACAAGACGTTTTATATTCTTATATAATAGAAGCCAATTTCAAGTAAAAAAACAAAGCGTTTTTCGAGAAAATTGCCCTTAAAGCCACGTTTTAATGCTGCACAAGGAAAGAGGATATCCCGAACAGACGACAAAATTAGAGTAAGTATATTATATTGTCAGTCTTCTACATTAAGCATCACATTTAAAATAGAAAGCTCCGTAAAAAATCATTTAACATTTCCATTCTCGATTTCTTTATTTAGGCCTCCTCTTCGAAATCTAAAATGGAAAAGCAAATGATTTACGAGCAAATGTTTTCAAAAAGTACCCCCTTCGTTATCCAGACACACATGGTAAGTGTATTTCGCGGCTTTTACACAACCATTTGCTTACCACAAATTTGCTCAGTAACTAGATTCAAGCATGTCTTCTTATACATATATTTTTCTAGGAATCGTCTCGAGAGTCAGAAAAGGTTAAGGGATTTGTTGGGTACACTAGTATTTTGGAAGGGGACGCACCTGATGAAGAAACCGAATTTGTAAGTATTATGCTGCTTTATTAGAATTAGTTTTAAGCTAAAACCAAGTTACTCCATAACTTTTTTTAGAGTTTTGTTTTTCGTGTATTTCATAAGGTATCTTCCGCAGAGTCGCAAAGCAAAACGGGACCATTATTTGAGCCTTTGATTTCAACCTATGTAGCTTCGGCTCAGGAGATCTGTGTTGTGAGTTTTTAGAATCCTTCAAACCTAAGTCTTGTGTTCCAAAAACAATAAGCTCCGTAACACGAATTAATAATTTTGTACTTCCTAAATTTTAATCAGGAAACGGAAGTGGAGTCTGAGAGCGAAGTTGAAATCAATACCGGCCCGGTAATTACAAGCTATGACTCACCCGTTAAACATGTATTATGCTGATTTTACATAACAAATTGTCTAATGGCTATTTTAAGCTCCTAAACATAAATTTGATTTTTTTTGTTACTACTGCTTTATCTAGGATTCTACATCGGACTCTAATACGCAAGAGCATATGAATCATGAACCTTCTTTCTCGACGTATTATGATCCTGTCCATCAGGGTACGGTAAGTATTATACTGGTTTAAAAATTATGGTACTCCAGGGAAAGAAAAGGCTCCTTAACTTCTTTAAAACAGTTTTTTTTCACATATTTTACTAGGTTTCGTCCTCTAATTCTGAAAATGAAGAGTCGTTTAGCAATGAGCCTCAATTCTCAACCTGGGTTCGTCCACCTAGCAAACAAAGCTCGGTAAATTATATGCCACATTAAAGGAACAATGTATATGCTTTGCCTAAGTTGCTCTATAATTTCCAATTTATTGATTTTTTTCTTCGTTTTTTTCATAAGGTAACCTCCGCAGAGTCAGAAAGCAAACTGCCTCCATTATTTGAGCCTTTGATTTCAACCTATATAGCTCCGGCTCAGGAGATCTTTGTTGTGAGTATTAAGAATCCTTCAAACCTAATTTTTGTGGGTTAAAAACAATAAGCTCTGTAACACGAATTAATAATTTTGTGCTCCCTAAATCTTAATCAGGAAACGGAAGTGGAGTCTGAGAGCGAAGTTGAAATCAATACCGGCCCGATAATTACAAGCTATGACTCGCCCGTTAAACATGTATTATGCTGATTTTACATAACAAATTGTCTAATGGCTATTTTAAGCTCCTTAACACAAATTTGATTTTTTTGCTTACTTCTGCTTTATTTAGGATTCTTCATCGGACTCTAGTACGCAAGAGCAAATGAAATATGAACCTTCTTTCTCGACCTATTATGATCCTGTCCAACATGGTGCGGTAAGTATTATGCTTGTTTTAATAGTATGGTACTCTAGGGAACGTAAAAGTTCCTTACTTTCTTTTAAACAGTTTTTGTTCACATATATTTTACTAGGTTTCGTCATCCAATTCTGCAAATGAAGATTCTTTTACAATGGAACCTCAATTCACGACCTGGATTCGTCCACCTAGCAAACGAAAATCGGCAAGTTTTATGCTTCTTAAAAGAAAGTATTATATGATGTACCAAAGTTTCTCCATAACTATAATTTACTGTTTTTTGTTCTCATGCATTTCATTAGGAATCTTCTACAGAGCCTGAAAGCGAAATGGAATCAATAAATGAGCCATTTATTTCGACTTATGTTGCTCCAAATCGAAAAATTAATAATAAAGTATCTGAACTGGTATCCTTTAACTTTAAGCTTGTGTGCTGAAAACAATTTGCTTCGTAACTGTAATATAAACTATTCTGTTTATATATATTTTACTAGGAGTCGTCAAATTCTGAGTCTTATGGATACGGGAAACTGTTTGATGGACCTACATTTACGTCATACGTCACCCCTGCTACACAAGCGGCTGTTGTAAGTATTTTACTAAGTAATTTAGTAGGGAAAAGTAGCTCAGTAACTATTTTTGTATATTTATCACTAGGATTCGTTGTCAGAGTCGGAAAAAAGCGACACAGGATCTAATAGTCCCATCTTTTCTACATGGATTCGTCCAACTGGCAAAAAAACATCTGTAACTGTTAAACTAAACCTTTATTTTTAAACATAAATAGCTCCATAACTCATTTGCCTCCTTTTTTCACGCAGGACTCTGATTCAAACTCCGATTCCTCAAACTCCATTCGGCCAATTATTTCTACCTGGAAAGATCCAAGAGCTACTGCGAAACCTCGAACTCGGTATCAATTTACCAATAAAGCAGTCAAACGTCTTGAGGCTGCAGGGAAAACAGTAGCTCTAAAAATACCGAAATTTAGGTCGCACAACAAGCCCAAAGTAAGTGTACTGGTTTGTGCAAAGCAGTAATTAGAGTAACAAATAAAAGCTCTTTAACAAAACTGGTTTGATTTTTGTTAATAAAGGAGAGGAGCCCAAAGCCGAAAAGGGTGAGGAATCCCGATCAAAATCGACCAAGGCGGGAGGTAATACATATCACTAAAATTTCATGCTAAGCAATAGCTCAAGCAATGAGTCGCTCCTTAACATTAAGTACACAAATTTTAATTGCAGTATTCTTGCCCAATCTGTGGTAAGGTGTTCAGCAAAAAGTTTAACAGGGACAGACATGTTAGGGATGTTCACAACGGCAAACCAGTGCAATGTGCTGTTTGTAGCACAAAATTATCGAGTCAAAAAGGATGGGAGGAGCACCAAAAAAACTTCCATAACAAAGACCATGAAAACGTTTATTGTATTTATTGTGGAGTAGCTTTCAACACTAAAAATGCAAGATCGATGCATTTATTAAGAGGTTGCCCAAAAAACCCTTACCCAACTGTCTAAGAATACTAGTCAAATGAATCATGTTATTTTAGTTGTAATGAATTTTACTTAAGTGAGAACTCCTTAACCATGCATCAGTATATCTTCTTATCAGTATTATAATGTAATGATATCACAGTATAATAGAATTAACTTATGAACTGTATCATTTTATGATTTTATGTAGTCATCTCCTTAACAATTAATTAATGAAACGATAAACAAATGAAACAATACAAAAATAGTAAAACATGAACCAAGTTGCCTTTAAATACTATTTTTCATATTTCTGATGTTCACATACAATGTGCTACACAATCATCTTAAGCGTTTTAAATGTGAACTTTTGTTTAGTTATTGAGCTTTTATTTTGCAGTCGTATCTACAACCAATGGTATATGCTAACCATGCAAGTTTTTTCATATTGCTACAAGACCTTTATCCCTATGTTGAACTTGTACTGATACACGCCTTTCATCATAAGTTATGGATCATTTCCGATACATTAAAGTTAGACGATGGGTGCACTACTACATATCGCTAATAGATCTTGTTGGATTTCTGAAGTTTTACATCGTCATAAATGCCATATGATATTAACTCTTTTATGCTGACTTCAATGTAAACTTGTATAAAGAGACTTATGGTTTTTGTACATTTAGTTTGGAAGCAAATGTACAGCAACCACAGTAGGTTTAAACATTATGAACTTAATTATTAAGAAATGGCTACTCAGTCGAACATCTGTTAAGGATTAAATGTAAAAGATTTGGTTTACTAAGATCCCAAGTTAATTATATTTCATTTCACAGTTTCAATGACATACAACCTTCATATGCTCCCTAACAAATACCATAACATTTCAATCTAAATTCATCTTAGATAACAGTAGACTTAAAGCATTTAACGCTTTCGCAAAAGCGATTTTTTAATTTGTTAATAATCCGGAATCTAACAAACACATAGGAACTTTAAAAGACTAGTTGAAACCAAAATAATTATAAAAACTATAACAAAAAAGATTCAAAGCTTCTTGGACTGTCTGTCAGAACAGGAAGAGATATGTACTCTGCAGCCTTCATAGTCATGGGTATAGTAGGGACACCCCGTTCCACATTCAAACCAACCATTCCACTGGGTTCCTGGAGTAAAGTTCAGAGGAAGGTTAACAGGATCAGGAGCTTTTCCACGGAGACGACTAGGAACACGTTGCTTGTTTCTCACATACCATTCCTTAACAAAATAAAATAAAAACTCATGGAACGAATCCTAATTACACCTAATTAACAATTAACCTAACAAAAAACTGACATACCTTGTCTTTGACTTCTTTAGCCGATTGTGAAGCATCCTTGCATTTTTTCGTGTCGACTTTAACCAGGTGCTCCTTAACCAGAAGATTGCATTTTTAGGTTTCATAAACTTTGTGGCCGAGATTACGAGATGAAGTAATTTTACAAGCAAAATTTAACTGACTTACCATTGCAATTTCCGCTTCATTCTCCGACCTCTCACCGGTCAAATCCACTAACTCTATACGCTTTAAATTCTTCTTGTGCTTCTTTTTAATTTCATCAGTGGGCTCCATAACTGACGGTTTGTCTTGACTCGAGTCTTGGTGCTTTTGTCGACTTCTTTTCCTAGCTGAAGATTTCTCATATTGACTTAGTGGCTTAATGGCTCCTTCATGGACCAATGCTTCTTCCACAAGATGTTTAACAACTGTTACGTTTGCAGTTTTGTTATTTCGTGCACTTGTAGTTGAACAACTTGGTTTAGGAGCTGCTTTTACTTCACTTTTTTTAGAACCCCGCACAGGTTCACTGGCAATGACTTCGGCCTTTCGTATTGTTGCAGTGGGTAAGTCTAAAGTTACGGGGCCCTCCAAAGACGATGCCACTTTTAATGGAGCTAGAGAGACACCAGCAGGCAGAGAAACACGGAAGCTTCTTTCATGGATAAACTGTAAAATAACAAATAGAATGAATAAAGATTGGAAAAGTGAATGGCACTTGTTAATGCCTAGAATAATAACAACAAATTACATGTAATTTATTAATCAACGTTTCTATCTCATCAGTTTTAACTACAAGAAACTCTTGTTCCTCCGTAACATCAAATTCGGCTAGATTAATCTGCAAAACATTAAACGAATTCTTAAGAAGAAAACCATGTCATGTTAATGTCTCCTCATGTAACTTTCTTTTGTTTAATTTATATACCTTGCTGTCCCAGTAAATCGGGTCCATGGCCACGTTGACTTCATATGTACACTGATTAGGTACCATCGGCTCTTTAACAATTTTCCTCTGAAGAGAGACTTGCCCAAGATCAGTATCTATTGAATGCATAAAAAATGTGGAGCTCGGTAACTAAGAAAAATTCATAAGAAGTTCGTACCTTTATCTAACAGTGCCCATGAACAGGATTCATCATGCAGGTTGGTGGTCAATTCTCCATGGTATATTTGCAAAAGTTCAGAAGCGCCCAGCCGGTACCTAGCATTCTGAACCATCTCTGGCAGCATTTTTCCAAAGATCGCTGATTGTCTGCTACGAATCAATAGAGTTTCCCTCTTGCCTTCCAAAACGTCCGTGGGTGCTCCGGGAATAAGCGCCGGAAATTCAATTAGACGGCCCTTTTTTATTACTCTAATGTACTCCTTAACTGATACGTCTTGTCGGCCCGGGTATTCCATAAGTGGTTGCTCACAGTCAATCTCATAAAGCGTACATCCCGCAGTGAAAATATCACTTGATTTCGAATACACTCTCACGTTTGCTAACGCGTCACTGTAGCCAGGGGATCCGAAAAATGGCTCTGATGAACCAATACGGATAAAATCGTAGCCCTACAATAGTAAAAACAGCATGTACATGGATTTCTTAACTACATTTCATGAATACAAAGCTAATTTATTGGGTGAATAAAATAAGTGCTCCTTAACTAAATGGGTTTTATAAATGAGAACTCATTAACATGTCATTAGTATATAAGTTCAAGCTCGTTAACTAATTAGATTTTATTAGATTATTTAACTGTAAGCTGCACTTGTTATAGCTTATTATTACCGTTGGAATAACATGACTGTTTCCAAACCCTCCGATAACAGCATTGTTCGTGCTAGTTATTAAGACGTTATCAGGCTTTAAGTCACAATGGATGATTTCTTTTGAATGCATGTAGGCCAGCCCTTCCATCATTTGAATTCCGAAACGAACTTTTTGCCTCTTAGTAAGTTCTTTCATAAAGTAACGGAGATTTCCTGAAACCATAAGATGAGAGTTGGGAAAATTCGGTTAAGGAATACTCAGATATAGCACTTCAAGGTGGTACACGAAAATAAAAATTTGCATACCCATGCAGAGCTCCATTACTAAAAACGTCCCTCGTTCATGGAAAGCCCCATATAATTTGACTACTCGCTTGTGCTGTAATGCTATGAGGGTGTGAACTTCTTTATAGATAGGCAGTGGGTTTGACGAATCCATGAATCTTTTAAGAGCAACCTCAATGGACCTCTTAAATGTCTGCCTGTACACTTCTCCAAAATATCCCCGTCCAAGTTGATGTACAAACTCTTCATCAAAATTCTTAAGAGTAAATCTACGAAGTGCCTTTAGGTCGTCGAGTTTAGGAGCCAGCGCATTCATAACTTGGTTGACTGGATTTATGAGAGCTGATCCCAAATTTGACTGATTATTTGTAGAAACCATAACAGCGAAACGGAATGCCCCATGCAGAAACTGCAAAAAACAAGCAACCACAAAATTATTATTACTAAAGCTTCCTTTAAACAAGTATCATGACGAGCTTCGTAACTAGCTTTTTAACCAGCTCCATAACTTGGAAGACATAATATTGATCTTACCCCGGGTGGGCAAAGCTCTCCCTCGTAAGGTGCTACTAACATCACTTTGTCATCTTTCAAACCAAATTCCTGAGTACTTGACTGTTGAGGTGAAACTGCGTGTTCATCGGGTGCCGGACTTTTGAGAGCAATAGTAGGTGTAACCTTTTCAACTGGGCCACTTTCCGCAACGTTATTGTTGTTCGGCTCAGTAACAGCATTAGCAACGTTATTGGATGGATTCTGCTGCTGCTCCGTAACTGGACTATTTTTGTCTCCAAACTTCTCATCCAGGCTAACATCCAGCACCCCGGTACCGTCGTCTTCAATACCGCCAGTTTTAACCAAAGAACAATCTAGTGTTCTTGCTTTTCCAATTTCACTGTCGTATTTAGAAATACCTGGATCCTCTCCACCTGGTATATCTACTTCCTCGGTCATAATAAAAATCAACTAAAAGAGATATAAAATGGCATGTGTGTTCAAAAACAACCTGTAATTTACATTAATGTTAAGGATTTAATGTATATATATAGTTGCTTGTTGAGCAGTACCTAAATTATCTTACTTCCAACTTGTCGGTCACAGACGGTCTAAAATTTACCAAGAAACAAAACTCAGCTATTAAGACAATACGCTAATAAAGAATTAGGTTTAAGTGCCACTCAAGATCAAATGATGTAATGGCCTGTTAAGGAGCCACTGCAAACTGCTTTTCCCACCTTAACGCTTTACTCAAAGTTTTATTCCTTATACCAGTAGTTAGGGATCAATGTACTATGAGTGTGGTTGAGCGCTTACAACTTTTCAATTGCTTTAAAAATACAAGGCAATAAATACAGACGAGACAGAAAACAATCTTTCTCCTCGGATGTCCATGCATGAATGAGCTAAGCAATGAGCTTCGCAACTGCTTAAGTAATTATACTCGTAGGCTCAGGAATCTAATTTTTGTTGGGGGTACGAACCATATAGATTATAAACATAACAAGAACTATTTTGTTCTTTTAACGAGTTTTTCTAATGGAAGTTTGGAAATCTGGGGTCTGTTGTAACCCCAGTACCCCCGGTTCCTGCGCCCATGATCATACTGGAACGTACATGAAAGCCAACATTTAAGTCTTACCGTTTCTTGAACCCTGCCATAGCTTAAAATCTAACCAAATTACAGAGCGGAGGTTTAAGACAATATGAATTTACATGCTCTTTTATGCCCTTAGCTTACTTGAAAGGTATCCAGACTCATTTTCGCGTCATTACAAATTCGCAATTTCAAGTTAAGGAGCTTAATTAAGATTAAAATTTACTCGCGATTGGTTTAATAATTCGTTTTTTTTGTTAGACCCCTACCAAAAAATAAGTAAAATACCTGTGTTCCCAATGTGTCTCCATCAACTTGTGTATGCTTTTTATGACTCGTAACTGCAAAAACTAAACAACTGAACAATTTAACGATACGGAGCTCCCATGTAAGTTTACAAATCCTTGCGTATGATTTTATGTGACGTATGGAGAAGCCCTAATTGTTAAAAAGAGAAGAGCAGTTATGGCGCTGTCAAACATTAATTATGAATCTTGAAGTTACTATGACAAGCAAAAATCGCTAAGCTAACAGTGGGGGTGCTAAATATCATGAGCTTCGAACTAATTTCGTAGCATTTACGTATCCTAAACATCTAATAGACGAACATCTTTGACGAAATGCTATGCGTTTCAAACCATTACGTACCACATACCATGAAATTTGTGACTGGTGAATTGCAATTGAAAAAGAAGTGAAAAATACACAGCACGTTACAATCCAATTTAACGTTTATTTTTTAAAACACATAACCTATACCATAGTCAAGATTTAATTTCAAAGGACTCCTTAACCTTAAAAATATTTAGAGAACTAAAACGAAAGCGAAAACGAACTCCGTAACAATAAAAAATTCAAAAGCTTTCGAAACTGCAATTCCTTAACAATTTCATAAAACGTAATTTATCGGCACCACACGAAATACTTTAAACTACATAGGCTACTATAGTGTAACAATAACATAAAAGTAAACACCGCATCAAAAAACATGAAAGTAGAGATTTGATTATTTGGAGACTACTACTCCGTAACAATATTATGAAACCAATCCAACGTATACAGAACCCAACACCAACGTGTATATACGATTATTAAAAACTACTACCACCAAAATATAAACAGGAAGGAACTTGAACAAATCAATGAATTTTACCCTAATTTGACTTCTTACACCGACTCATGTGCTTCTTGACCTTCTTGTAATCATGAGTGTAGTACAGGTCGCAGAAGTTGCAATCGAACCATCCAGACCAATCTTCGTCCGCTCGAAACCCAAAAGGCAAGTTTTTTGGTGGAGGGGCGACACCTCGAAGTTCCAACGGGACGGTTTTTTGATGTGTGATGTACCACCACTGAAAATAAGAATGAAAAGGTTATATTGTGTAAATAACCTGTAATACTTATGTAGTAATGCAACAAGAATAAGCAAACCTTCGTCTTTTTTCCGTTTCGATCAAAAACGAAACGGAAAATTTCGGGCTCCGAGTCAGAGTTTTCCAGCGAATCCTTAACAAAAAAAACAAAGCAAGTTACAAAGAGTTAATGTTACGTATTAAATTGCAGTGAACTTACGACATAACGAGCGGTTTTTAAACTCTGGTTTCGTTTCTCCTTTTCATCCTCGTCAACCTTTGCCTTCTTCTTCTTGGATTTATGTCTGACACACGAATGACTCCCTGATGCAAGCGGCTCCATAACAGACCTAAAAATTCCTTGTTTCATGTCCTTATTTTGCTTCTTAGACTCTTCATTCTCTACTTCGTCAGACGAACTAGAATCTGTCTTTCGCTTCAGTGACGCGTGTTTTCCAGTAGCCTTTTCACCATTCTCCTCTGTCGTAGTAGCACTCTTGCTGCAGGTGGACTTGTTAATAGGCTGATTACGAAGAGCTGTCCCATTATAGGCTTTTGTGTTGCGAAGTTCTGGAGGGGATGGTGACTTTTCAAATACCTCCGTATTCAATGCTGCCTTAAATCCAGCGGAGGATCCTGGACTTTCTTTTGCGTTTGGCATCTTGAACTGGTTTTCACATCCGGTTAGAGTCGATTTTGGCGTAGACTTTTTACGTTTTTGAACGGGCTCCTTAACATTGTGGTCAATGCTTGTATCAGCCCTAGTAAGATTCGCAGCTGCTTTGGAATTTTCAATGGTAGGTACTGGCTCCTTGACACACGTGAACCCATTGCTGGAACTCTCAGCGGTTGCTCCGTTCTTCTTTTTCTCCTCTAAATCATGTATAGTACTAGCCGTCTTAACATTCTGTAACACGGCTTTAAACGTGTGCAAACTGATTGGAGCGGTTGGCAACGGAGGAAATTCGCAAGTAGAGGGATGTGGTAATGGAAGCCCGTCTCCAGACTGATGAACACGAACACTGTTTCCGCTGATCAACTGTACATTTAAACAAAAACATTACCTTCAGAGTGATTGCTTATTTACAATCTGTTAAAATAAAGCCGATAACAGTTGAATCTTTAATTTATATACCTTGTCAAGAGCACATTTTAAAAATTCAGTCGGAATAGCTTCAAAGTCTTTATGTAACTGCTCCTTAACATTCTCAGTCCTTGGGTCTGGAATATTTAACTACAATAAACATATAAATGAATTGAAGGGCCAATGTGGTACCTAACGCAATGTAAAATGTCGTGACGAACTTGATCCCTAACAAAAATGTTATAATTCTTACCTCGCTGTCATAATAAATCAGGTCCATAGCTATGTTCATGTCGTTGGAACAAGTAATCTGTCTCATACCACGAATGTTGTCAACATGGAGCCTCACGTCTCCAACGTCAACATCTACAAAGAACAAGTACGCAGATATAATGACACTTCGTAATAGTACAACGAACAGATTAAAAAAAACCTTGAAAGTCTACTACTACCTTTATCTATTTGATCCATTGACAAGCCTTTGTTCGTTAAATGACGGTCAAACAAACCCTTGTACCGCTTTAGAAGTTCTGCTGCTCCCATGCGCTTATATGAGTGATGCACCATATCCTTCAAAATACTGCAAAAAATGGGAGCAGATGTGGATCTATGAAGTAAAGTTTCCCGATCACCCTCCAAATTCCACATCTTTTCCGCATTCCCAGCATCTGGAAAGTGTTCTGGCGGATAGTGCAGAAGCCGGCCTTCCTTAACAATTCGAATGTACTCGATACGGGGAGCATCTGGCCAGTTCTTATATTGCATTAGACCACGACCAGTTTCCATTTCAAACAGCACACAGGCCAACCCAAACATATCAGTTGATTTGGAGTAGGTACCAGAGTTGGCGACATCATCGCAGTAGCCCTTGCATCCAAGAAGCGGACCGTAGTCACCAACGCGAATAAATTCAGCATTCTAAAAAACGTTATAAAAACAAGAAAATTAAACCTTTGCTTGCTCCTTAACACAAGAAATTTGTTTAAGCAGTATGTTATTACCTTAGGTAAAAGCTGAGCATCACCAAAGTCCGCAAGTACAATGTTGTTTTCTTTCGTTATTAAGCAGTTTTCCGGCCTCACATCGCAATGAATAATGTTCATGGAATGAATGTGGCGAAGACCTTCCAATAATTGAATACAGAATCGGACAATCTGAAGTGGGGTTAGCACTCCGAGATTCATCCGTAAGCTTCCTGCAGTCGAAAATAATTATAATCTTCGTAATTACGCATTTGAGTAGTTAAGGATCACATAACATAAGACAAATAAATCTGTATTACGTACCAAGACATAATTGCATGACCATGTAGGTCCCCTGATCGTGGAATGATCCCAACAGTTGAACAACGCGTTTGTGCTGTACCGCAATCAACGTGTGGACTTCCTTGTAAATAGCCAGGGGGTTGGTTAAGTCTTTAAACTGCTTGACGGCAACATCCCTTCCCCCACTACCAAAAGTCATGCGCCAAACATCACCAAACCTCCCTTTTCCTATTTTAGAGACTGGTCCGTTATGGAGCATCTCCGTTTTAAATCTGCGATATCCAGCAAATTCATCAAGTTTAGGAGCCAAAAATCCCAGGACCTGCTGAACTGATTCCGGACCTTTGTACGTCTTAGCAAACGTGGCAGCAAAACTGAAGGCACCATGAAGAAACTGTAATATAAATAAATAAACGGCAACAACAAATTAGTTTTGGATAATTCTAAAGCTACAACCCTTGTTCCTTAACTTTTAATATTATTTCATGTTATTTAAAATCTTTTTACCCCTTTTGGCATAAGCTCTCCATTATAAGGCTTAATGACGCGAGCGTGTTTTAAAACTTCCAACTCCAAGTTTGCTGAGATGTTCAAATCGTCCATCGTTTGGTTGCCAAGACTATTACGTTCCTCTTCTTGTGCAATCTTCTGAGTAGAAGTATCTAAATACTCAGATTCAGCCGTGTTGCTCATGATGATTCAACTGCAAGAATTAAGTTAAGGACGCACATAAATAAACGTTTGTCGTACAAGTTGCTTAAAATTTTTGAAGCTATTTAACAACAATAAAAGCCAGCGAGGGAGCTTACCGTATTATCAAAAGCCTACACCACGACACACCTTAAAAATGCAAAATTCTATTTGTTATTCGAGAACAACTCTTCCTCTCCGCTGCAAATGAACAAATGAGCTAATGAAAGAAATGTTGAGAAGGTATACTACGAGAGTGCGGACGATCAGACAAAGTTAAGACGGTTAGTTTGTCAACCATGTACAAACCTTTAAACCGCCTTTAAAATTATGTACCCCTGGGGTGATGGGAGAACAAAAACACTTGATGGTTCTTTAAATAAAACAACATCTGCGACCTTGCTCTATAATGTTTTAAATGATGAGGACCCTTTACGTAAAATCAACCCTTTCTTAAACAGTCAATTGATTTATATTTTCCAGCCTATTAAAAATCAGAGCCAACAAAACACCAATACTACTTTTTGATCGATATATGGGCAAAACAATGGGGCATGATGAAAAACTTCAAAAGCGTCTCAAGTTCCTGTTAAAATTAGTCAACCAAATAGGTTTAAAGTTCATGACCTCACGTTCATACCTTAAAGTATTCACGAAATCGAAAAAAACTACTATAGAAAATTTAGTTATGGAGCAATCGTAAAGGGGCTAAACAGGATCAAAATCTTAATCGTTCTTTGACAAACGATAAAGTTAAGGAAGTACTAGTGATGGATATAAAATATTATGAGCTGTACCTAATGTATTTACGTCCTAAACCTTTAATAAATGGAATATTATTTATTATATGTGTTTTGCTTGTCCTTCAGTCACTTTCTATTTCCTACATCTAACATTCGTTAGACTGTATAATACGTTTTTCAAAAAAATTCAAATAATTACGGAGCTTACAGTTTCCAGCTTCTTCATATAGTCAAATCATGAGCCATTAGAATTTTTTTGGTAGATATATGAATGATTTAATAGTAGTCACGGAACTCATTTTTTAAAGCAAAAATCCGAAAATAATTTGTATGTTGAATGTATCTGCACAAAATTTCATATGCCACTCTTTAATCATACGCCAACCTTCATGGCCTGTTCAAATGCATCAATATAGTAGAAGTTTAAATGAGTTTTATACAAATTGCATAACTAATACGGTAACTAGATTTTTTACTATCGAACCGGTATATGGAAAAATGTATTTTTATGACAGAGTTACGGCGTTTACCATAAGATTAAAAATTTTAATACAAAAAAGCATATGTACAAGGATACACAACACCAGTATACCACCACCTTATAATATTTTTATACAAAATGTTTGGCTCTCCTTAACAATTCTCCATACAAATTTGAATATTTCACTACACTTATATATTCATTCGACAGAGGTAACACTTATTCGTGCTCCTTAACTAAATCAATGGTTTATAATTTGAAAGTCTTATTAATATAATTTATGATAGGTCTTCAGCGCTTCTCGCCTTCTTCTCTACTAAATTCTTTTCTTTCCTCTTACTTCATCTTGGCTTCTGTTCTTCAATCTTGCTTAGTTAAGGATTGTACCGTTCCTTCACTCATACTGTACTCATGTCATCCTCAGTTTTCTCAACCTGAACAGCATACTTTGAACACACCTGTTGAATCATACAAAGTGTACATTGTTACATAAACAATAACATCATTCTGCAAATTGGTAAGCTTATGCAACTTAATCGTGTTGACAAACCTCGTCCACGGCCTTTTTTAACTGGTCGATAGGAATAGCTGAAAATGCAGGTGTCAGCTCCTTAACAAATCCGGATTTCGAAGAAGCAAGGTTAAGCTATAAATAAAAAATCTGGTAATTAATCAAGCAAAGAGCAAAGGTACACTGTTAACTCCTAAACACAAATTCTTACATTTGCATCGTAATAAACCATATCCATTGCAATACTCAGCTTATTGGAGATCGGGGAAGGCTGCAAAAGAGGAGCGTTTTGCGCACACGGTTTAACATTTTGAAGCTTCAAATCTACAACAAATAAAAACAATTTGAAGTCACTCTCTTCAACACCTTTAAAGTTAATTTAGTCACGCTCTGTAGCAATGTAAACAAGTTTTAAGACAAGCTCCATAACACCGAGTTTTTTACCATTATCAAGTGTTTCTCGAGAAAGGTTGAATTGAGCCAATTGTTCATCAAAAGACGAGCGATACTTTTCGATAGCCTGTCGTGCACTGAGCCTTTTTGAACCCGCCTGAACCAGATCCCATACAACTTTTTCAAACACTAAACAAGTGTTCACACGATCTTTAAGCGGCTCCCTAATACCATCTAAGTCCCAGATTTTCTTCATACCCAACCAATCCGGTTGAAATGATGGAGGGAAATTACACAGTCGACCTTCTTCTGCTACTTTTATGTATTCCAGTATAGGGACATCAATCCAATTTTCGTACTCCATTAAAGGCTCTATACTGCCCAATTCAAAGATTGTTGCTCCTAAACTGAATATGTCGGTTGACTTTGCGTAGAATCCGCGATTTGCCATGGCATCATTATAGGCGGGACTTCCAAGTAAGGCTTTCTTCGAAGTCTTTAAGAAAGTTACATCCTGGATGAACAAAAATGATATACCAAATGCAGTTATTTTTTAACATACCAAACTACCGCTCCTTCACTGGCTTTTTTGTATTAGTGCTCCAAAACTAAAGTTAAAATTACAGTATGTATTATTACCTTAGGAATGAGCTGCGAATGGGCAAATTCTCCGAGGACAACGTTGTTCTTGCTTGTGATGAAACAGTTGGCAGGCCTTATATTGCAGTGAACAATATTCCGGTCATGGATATACTCTACTCCTTCTAGTAACTGAATGGCAAATCTAATCTTTTGCCTCCTAGAAAGGACATCACGATTTTGGCAGAGAGTTCCTGCACCCAGACAAAAAAGACAAGAAAACAATTTTATCAGTAAATTAAGGTTTTAGTTACGGATGCTACATTTAATGTATTTATTCACCATTGTTAATCTCCATAACTAAATGAGTCACCCCTTGTTCGTGAAAGGCACCATACAATTCCAACACTCGTTTGTTCTGAACGTATATCAAAGTATGTACCTCTTTGAATATACTTAAGACATCTTTATGATGTGTGATTCTTTTGACTGCCACTGGAAACTTTCCCATAAATTTATCCGTACGGACTTCACCAAATTTTCCTTTAGCAAGTCGTAAGCCAGGAACGCAATCAAAATTTTGTAGCCTGAAAGTCCTTAACTGCGCCAACTCGTCAAATTTGGGAGCCATAAAATTAACGATTTCATTAGCCATATCCTGGTCTGGCTGACTTGTCATATTTCTATGAGTCCTTGCATACGCAGATAGAAACCCTAGGGCGCTGTGAAGATACTGCAGAAGCATAGCATGAAACAAAGGTTTTGCATAACGATTTCAGCTCGAAAATTGGCTCGGTAACAAACTTCAAACCTAAATTTATCAACTAAACGTTTAAATCTTACGCCTTTTGGATTTAACTCGCCGGCATAAGGAGCAATCTTAACAGCGTCTTTGACAGTTTCACGCCAGGTTTTGTCGGCACTCGCAGTCTGTTTTACAGTTGGCTTTGTAAGAGAACTAACATTAACAGCATCATCATCGCTGATAGCACAGCGAGTCCTTTCCTTATCCTCAACGACCTCACAGCTTGCAGATTTATTCGTTGAAAGCTCCTTAACATCTACTTCTCCGTCATCCTCACTGTCAGATAAATCCCTAGTCACTGATTTGTACTTCATTTTAGTTATTCAAGTGAACCTGCAGATGCAGAAGAAACAAATGAATGAGGTATCAGAAACGAATAGTGTATCTTACTAGCAACCAAAAAGCCAGTTACCGAGCACAGCTTATTTACCATATTAGTTTTGCTAACTTACCAGGTATTGCATTCAAGCTTGCTACAGTTATACAGTTATGGAGCTACACACAAACATAAGTAAAACAATGATTTAAACCACTCTGTGCACTTCAGCTACTTCTAATAAAGCATAACGATGTGCTCAGCTTGGCCGCCAGACTGTAAGTGAGACACTAGATGGAAATCTACTTACCTATATGATAAAGTGCCGACGTCTAAGAAGTAAAATACGGCTAACTAGGTTAGGTTCAACACTGCTCATCAACAAACGATTAAATGAGTCTAAACGAAATTCCTACCACAAGACAGCTGGCGCTGGTTTATGTCGATGCAGCCTTTGTGCTACCTAACGGATTTTCTCTTTCAGGACCTGTTTTCTACCTTTGAACCTTTTTATGGGCTGACCCTTGGTTCCTCATACATTGTAGACAGCTACTTCAATTGTAGTATGAAGACCACGTAAATGAAGTTTAGAATGCTTTTCCTGTAGTTAACAAATGTACAAAATATGATGCTTACAAGATAGAGCTCCGTAATTCGCTCATTTGACCTTAAATAAAATTTAAAATGGGCTTGGTAACATGCACGGTAGTATATAAACAGGTGTGGAATAAATGTTTGTGTTACGAGTATTGTGCATTTGAAATGTCTACATTTGCCGAAATTGGTATCCTGCTATACGTTCTTGTAGTAAAGTAACTGAAGTATACTTACAGTTAAGAAGCTCATATGGAATGGAAATACACCTAAGGAGTTTGTATTATATTGACACACACTTACGGAGCTTATATGATACAGAAATGACTTTCATATATTGCACGTCGTACTTCGACCTTATGTGGTGAGTTACTGTGTAATGTATCATGAAATAGTTTAATCTCTGTTCTTAAAGTTTAAAACTACGCTGCGGAGTTTCTTTCAGAGTCTTTACCCAAAGATATGTTTACTCTATATGTGACTATGGCTTTTATATTGAAAATAAAAACACAGATCTGAAACTTGGTTATGGAGCAACACACTTGCCTGCGGATTTATTATTACAAAAATATTTAATCATAAACAAACCAAAGTGTTTCTTTTACCTTTGCTACAACCAAAGAACTGAACAAGAGGAAACTACGCACGTCTTACAAACAAGTAAGTTTCCGGAAGTCAGAAAACTCGTACAGAAAAAATCAGCTCCTTAAAAGATTAAATAACGTACGAGTACGAAAACAAGTACTTGAGACATAGTCATACATGTGATACTGACAAGCTAAATTATATGTGTTAAGGTGCAGTACATTAAACAAAAACCTACAAATATAAACCGTAGAAAAACACGCTGATTTATACCACCCCTAGTTAAACATACGATTATAATAGAAAGAGCACACAATACAAAAAAAATCCTTAACAACCATGTATCGCTATAGCAATTGCACCTAACGATTACATTCCCGCCTCTTTTTCTCTTCCACAGCAAAAGGGCAGGTGCGTCTATGCTCTTCCACTATCTCATAGTCCACGTTATAAAACTCGCTGCATTCACACTCGAACCAACCTCTCCATCCCGGTGTTTGGGCAGCCTTTACGTGTGCTGGTACATTCTTTGGCCGCGCAGGAATTCCTCTGTCTTTCATCGGAACATGTCTTGTTCCTCCTTGTGATTTTTTCTGCTCCTAAACCAAATTTTTCAAATTATATCAGTTTTATGGACCACCATCATTTTTTGTAGTAATAATGCGGATAAAAATTACATACGTTATCAATATCTCTAGCTTTTTTTGGTTCCGAGGTGGATTCTGCGTCTCTGGTTGGCACCTACAAAAATAGGAAATACTTTTCATTATTGATTAAGTTAGATATCAGTGTTGCTTTTTTAGAAATTCTGTTTAGAACTAACCGTTCGCTTATTTTTTTGAGGAGTGGTAGATGTGGATGGTTGGCGTGAAAAGTCGGCATCCTTAATAAGTTTAAAATGAAAACATTGGTTTTATTATGAAGATGAGTTAAGGATCAGTATTATTATATTTATGGAACCTTGCTACGCACTTACATTGTCATTACTGGTCATCAATGTATCTGCAACCCTTGAACCTTTCTTAGTTTTTGGACCTCTCATCTTTTTTCCATCTGATGGTCCTTTTGGCTCCTTAACATCCGGTTTAGCGCTAATGCAAGGAGCCGGTTCTGCCCTAAACTGATCGTGCGTGGTAGGAGATACAGGATCGTCATCGCTGTCACTACCAAAGCCTATAACCCTCCTGTATTTCTTCTTAGAGCTACTGCATGGTTGATTTATGCTCCAATCACTAGTTGGGGTTGGTGATCTTTCTAAACGCTGAGTTGTTGATGATGTGTTTTGCTCAGGTTTAAAAGGCGCTTCAGTGCTCACCGTCTCTATTGGCTTGATTTGCTCTGTTTTTGGCTTACGTCTCATACGGGTAACATCTTCTGAAGCAGGTTTAGAATGCTGATCATCTCCAAATTTCTTCTTGACAAAAAGTGCTTTTTTAAAGCCAGACTTTGGTAGCTCCGTAACAAATTTGGATAAACTTTTACTGTGCTGGATAATCTTCACATTGTCGACTTTAATAAGCGCTCTTTCACGATTCACATCAAGCTTCAAACTTTGCAGTTCAGTATCTTCAGTAACGGCCTCTTCAGGATCATTCGAAAGCACATGTCTGCTTGAAACTGGGAAAATAGAAGTGTCAGCTCCTAAACTAAAGCCATCTGTCGCCCTCACAACTTGTATAGCATGATTAGTGTAAACCTATGAAGTAATACAACAAATATGGTGAGACGAATTGTGTAATTTTGTAGACGGTAAACGCTTGTTTTTCTAATAATGAAAACACGTACCTTATCCATAACTTCCTTTAACTGATCCAGACCAATGTTTAGAGGATTCTGCTGAGATTCCGTAACATTTCCTGATTCCATACCTCTGAGGTTGAGCTTTATATGAAAAAAAAACCATTAATACAAAGTAAAGGGAATACGGTTCTATTATAAATGACATAGACTTACATTTGCGTCATAGTAAATATGATCCATAGCTGTTGCCAGTCTATTCGACACATGGTATGGTTTCTTGAAGGTTGCAAGTACCGGACGAAGTTTAACCGTTGCAAGATTAGGATCTATAGTTTCATAAATTCAATTGTTATTGGTGCTCCATAACAAATTTATACAAAGAGCAAGATTTTAAGTACCTTGGTCCAGCTCATCCACTCTCAAGCCTACGTCATTCAGACTTTCTTCAAAAAACGACCGGTACTTATTCAGCAGTTCTTCAGCTCCAAGACGTCGTCCAGATTCCTTAAACTTAACCATATCCCACACCAGTCTTTTAAAAAGCGTGCATCTATTCACCCTTGTTTTGAGTGATTCCCTTGGTCCATTCAACTGCCAACCATGACAAACTCCCGATCGATCAGGTAGTTGAGCTGGCGGAAAGTCAAGGAGGCGGCCAGTCCTAGCTACGTTGATATACTCTTCAACAGGTGCAGTTTCCCAGGTCTGGTATTCCATAAGAGGCTCTCCTACATCCATCTCAAAGATTGTGCAACCTATTGCAAATATATCCGTGGCTTTGGAGTATATTCCAGTATTAGAAAGAGCGTCAGAGTACATCTTGCTTCCTAATAAGGGCTCACCAATGCACACTCTTATAAACTCGGTTCCCTTAAAATAAAATGAAAATTGATTAAACAATATTCAGTGTCTACTGTATAAAGATGGAAGCGCTCCTTAACAAACTTAAACCAAAAATGGTGGCTGTCTAACTAACAATATTTTTACATTTACCTGAGGCAAAAGCTGGGCTTTTCCAAATTCGCCAATAACAACGTTGTTGTAGCTGGTGATGAAGCAATTTTCAGGATTGAGGTTGCAATGCACAATATTTTTTGAATGCATGAACTCTAAACCCTCCAGTAATTGTACAGTAAACCTTATTACTTGACGACGCAAC
This sequence comes from Orchesella bifasciata, assembly GCA_034697805.1. Classification (NCBI taxonomy): domain Eukaryota; kingdom Metazoa; phylum Arthropoda; class Collembola; order Entomobryomorpha; family Orchesellidae; genus Orchesella; species Orchesella bifasciata. The sequence goes on from JAQGAP010000767.1 coordinate 21,948, forward strand.
AGGATTTTAGCATGTTGGTGTATACTACCTGCAAACGCACAGAAACACAACTCCGAAATTAAAGTATGTAAGACTTTGTAAAGTATAGTTCATTTGGTCAATTTGCTTACCCTTATGGAGCTCCGTAACTACATTAGTGATCATGTTTTCAAAAAATGCTCCGTAAATTTTTAAAATACGGCTGTGCTGCAAATAGATTAGCATATGCACCTCTTTGAAGATATCAATGGGACGTCTGCAATCCATAAACTGCTTTACAGCTACGTCTTGGTCTCCCATGAATTTCCGTCGATGAACTTGCCCAAATGATCCTTTCGCAATAAGAGAGACCCGTGCAAAATCAAAGTTCTTTAGCTGGAACCTCCGTAACTTCGATAATTCTTCAAGTTTAGGGGCTAATATGTTGAAAATCTGAACAACAGGGTCATGAGTGTTCGTAAAATTGGAAACGGACCTCTCATCATGGTTCTTTGAGTGAACAGAAGCAAATCCCATTGAGCTGTGAAGGAGCTGCAAAAAAGAGAAAAATTAGCACGTTTTCTCTTAGTATTGGAGTTCCATAAACAAAAATTTGTCATATTAACCACCTCCGTAACTAACACGTTGTCATAAAAACGGGCTCCATAATTAACATGATGTCATAACAAACTCTAACCAAGTTTAATATTTAGATAAACTTTTATACTTAAATAGTCTTACATTCTTAGGAGTTAATTCGCCTTGATAGGGTTTGATCAGATGTGCGTCTTTCCGAATTTTAGAAAACAGTTGTTTGATGCTTGCAGTTGCTGACTTTTCCAGATTTTTCTCCCTAACAGCAGGTTGGTTATCAATAGCAACTGGTTCCAATAAAATGCCGTCACCCTCTTTGTCGGCTACTTCCGTTTCCGGTAGATACGCACCTTTTACTTGATGCTCCGCATTTTGAGCTCCTTTTGTTTCTCTATCGTCTTTATTCTCACTACTGCTGTTGTCGCTCCCGGTTCCACTTCTACTGCTGCTTTCAGAGCTAGAATTGCTGCCACTACTGGAACTGCTGCCACTTTGACGAATTTTTGTAATTCTAATGGGCTGATCCTTAACATTCCTCTCCCTTGTTACTTCACTCACTTTAGCACCAGAAATCTTCGGCACAAGCTCTGTAACAAGCTCTTCATTGTCTCCATCGGAATGATGGTTCATTATTGGAGTGTCTCCCATCTTGTAATTCACTGCCTACCACCTGCAAATGTTAGGGAGAAAGTTTTGTTACCAGTCCAATAGTACATGAGTGATGTAAATTTACCAGGCGGAAAAATAACGTTTTCTAGTTATGTAGTTGACCAACACACCCTAAAAGAGTTCCAACTTAATTTTAACTTACCCAAAGGATAACTTACAAAGTTAATAGATGTATGTCAAGTATAGTTTTGGAGCTACACAATGATATAAATACAACAAAGATAAGAAATACTATTTCTTCGTTGAGCAAAATGGTAAGGCCCGCTCTGAAGTCAGAGCGTAAATGAGCCAATAGAGGAAAATAATTCAACTATACGGTAGAGTGCGGACGTTCACGACCCAACATACGGCTCGGACTCGATTTTACAGTAAATGTACTGACTCCCATCTAGCCGGTCTTCACCAAACTGTTTAAGGTTAATGTTTTCCTAGGATATCACGTGATTCTCGGTCACTTTTTGGGGTTTAAATTTAAGCGGTTCGGTTGGTCTTTTTACATCCAGTCTATATATGACGTCCAGTCATCAGTTTTCTCTCATTTACTTAACGATTGACATGTTGACACATCGCTGTGACACGCTTATTCCTTCTTCCCTCTTACTAAACTACTATTTCTATGCCATGTTGTATCTTGCTCTGTTAAATACGTGTAGTTTTTTGAGCTGATGGTTAAGGAGTAATTTATTTCACTACAACTACAATATTTATCTGATCATTTTAATAGCACGTCAAGGGATCCTTAACTGCTTGCTACTTGATGAAGCTGTCACATTTCCCCATTTTTGAACTTGAAAACCTCCCAGAACGACATCAAAAGAATTGCTGCATCGGAAACTTGTGATCGAGTTCCAAAAGCCAAAAGATTGTTATGCTCCAAAAGTGTTCCGAGCATATCCGTGTAATGAATTCAAAAAAATCTTCTAAAATGCTAAAAGCAAAGGGGCGTAAAGCTAAAAACACTGCTCCTCCAGTTCCAAACATTCATGTAGTAAGTTTTGCTGCTTTGACACAACTATTCATATGCCGGAATCAATTTGCTCCTTAACATAATTTACTAACTGCTAATTATATCTATGTACTAGGAATCATTGTCTGAGTTAGAAAAACAAGCAGTAAACGACGAACCCATTTTTTCTGTTTGGGTGGATCCGGATGAAGACAAAGATTTGGTAAATTACGCAGTTTCGACTGTATTCATCTGCTGAAACCAAATCGCTCCTTTACAAAATTTCGCATTTTTTACATCCATGTTTAAGGCATCTTCGTGTGACTCAGATAATGAAAATATTTTAAAGGACGTGCCTTTGTTTGCTGCATGGACTGATCCAAATGATCCAATCAAGCACAGACAATCTGTAAGTGTACCAAAGTATTATCCATATTTATTATATACTAGAACCAAGTACCTTCGTAACGTAATTTACCAACGGCTGTTTATATTCATGTACTAGGAATCCTTGTCCAAGTGGGAAAACGAAAAAGTCGTTAATGCGGATCCTACTATTTCGACATACATTAAATTGGATGAAGAAAAAGATTCTGTAAGCATTACGCTGTTCTTACTCTATTTATATGCAGAACATAAGTTGCTCCTTAACTGAGTTTGTCAATTGCTGTACTTAGGAATTGTCCTCCGAATCGGAAAGCCAAGAAGATGGTCCTATGTTGTCGACATATGTTGCAGCAGAAAATGAAACAGAATCTGTAAGTATTACGCTGCTAACACATATTTATGTATGTTTAGAATGAAGTAACTCCATAAAATTGAAATTTCTAATGAAATTAACCAGGACACCTCTTCTGAGTCTGAGGATGATATATTCTTGCACATCCAGCCATCGTTCACGACTTACATTCCTCCAGCTCCAATGTCTAAGGTATGATATTGCTTTTGCACTATATATAATGTAATTGTATGCTGGGAAAAGTTTGCTCTATAACAAGTACCTGTTTTCTCACATTTCAATAGGAAACTTCGTCAGATTCAGAGGTCGATGATTTAGTTTTGAATGGGCCTTTGATTTCTACGTACGTTGGTTCTCTTGACAATGAAGAGGTGGTAAGGACAATGCTTATATGCTAACTAATTTTTAAAAAAACAGTGCGCTCGTTAAAACAACTATTAAAGGTGTTGGTCTGTTACGGAAAATTAATATTACAGTCGGGTGAACAAGTGATGCATCATAAACCGAAAGTACACGTGCAGCGCACTAACAAGGTCGTACGAGAACTTGAAGCCATAGGTTTAAAGCCTAAAATCAGGACACCCAAATTTCGGTTGTATCCTTATGGAAAGGTATCCACGTTCAGTAATAAAATATAGATCAGGTATGGAACAGCTCCTTAACTTAACTAATAAATTTATTGTTTCTTAGCCAAACACATTTTCAAAGCAGAGCCAACGAAGAGCTAGAAAACGTGATCCTGCCGACTACGTGGTAATTGTATACACAGTTTGTGCTTTTTGTATTAGTAACATAGATGTTTCCGTAACTTATGGCTTATGCGTTTTTTAGTACCACTGTCCCAAATGCCCAAAGATTTTTAATAAATCCGGGAACCTTGCACGACATATTGAAGACATTCACCACAGGAAACTTTACAAATGCGCAGTTTGTGGATCCCGACTGTCATCTAAACGAGGATGGAAAAGTCACGAAAAAGTTCACGCGTTTGACTACGTGAAACCTCAATGTATTTACTGTGGTCAGGTTTTTTCAACAAGTAACGCGAGAGCCAATCACGTTCGAAGGGGAAAATGCCCAATGAAGGCTTATCGTTAAAGTAGATGTAGTAACAGTAGAAGTATTTTTTAATACATAATTTACAAGAAGCGATGAGAGAAGTTTTGGAATTAGATACGGTGCTTATCTTTCATTTGCCTATTTCTCTCGTGCTTGGATTTAGCTGTATGAAATGTCATACGTCACATAAATAATTATGCCAAATGCCATATGCTACTTTTATATATAGACTGATCCAAAAAGTAATTTTAGTTAAGGATCTTACTTATATGCAACTATAACTAATCTAGAAATAAAAAGCAGTTGTAAAACAATGTCACCGATTGTCCATTTTATTCTAGGTTTAATAATACTCATCATCTACAGTAACGTGAAATTAAACCATGATTTGACAAAAATGTTTACTTCAATAACACCATTCTCTTGAAACCAAACCTTGCAAAAATGTAATTCAAACTTAGAAACTCTCCAACAAAACTGAAAAATTACAGATTAATAAATATAGTAAAACGGAGTTCCTAAACCTTCGTGAAAACGGGTTTCAGAGCAAATACATAATTTAAAATTTCATGAACACATAAAACCACGATAATTATTTAATTCACTCCATAACACTTCAATATGGTGAGACTAAAAGCCTTGAAACATTAGAGTACTGGTGGTTTCTTAACTACTAAAAACAAAGCTCCATAACTTTAATAATACATTACACTCTATCGTTTTCCTTTCCCTTTGAATTTTGAATTCTCTGCAGCCTTCTTCTTTTCTTGCTCTGCCTTGCGGCACTGGGCAACGTGCTCGTTTACAAGTTTCCAGTCGACGTTCCAGAACCTTTTGGTAGCCCGGTAGCAAATCAAGCTATACGAATTCAAGCTTTTTGTTTCAAATGCAACAAAAGTGTGGATCGGAATATTTCATTTGCCTTTTGACTGCACGCAGGTATACCCATTCTTGAGTCGCTGTATTGTATTTTGTTAAGGATTGCTTTTTCCAAAGGGAGGCAGAAAAATGCTTTCTTGAGTCGATACGTTGTATTTTGTTAAGGATTGCTTCTCCAACAGGACGCTGGTATATGCATTCTTGAGTGGCTGTATTGTATTTTGTTAAGGATTGTTATTTGCAAAAGGCCGCAGGTATATGGATTCCTAAGTCGCTGTATTGTATTTTGTTAAGGATTGTTTCTCCAAAAGGACAAAGCAAAGTAATTTACGTGAAGCCTAACATATCTTTCCTTAACTGATATTTTTTACGCGTAGATGCATATGATTAGCTAGTTTGGAGGTCCAGATGAAAAAACAAACAATCAGATG
>JAQGAP010000768.1:0-27221 GCA_034697805.1 Orchesella bifasciata
TTTTAAGAAGCTAGCGCTAGCCGTAAGACTTAGAAGCATTCTTGCGTAAATCGTTTCTTAGAATAAATATTCAATCAATAATTATCATTTCAAATCCATTCTCGTTTGTAAACTACTCTCAATTTCATTCAATTTCTCTGATCAAGTTTCGTTCATAGCCAATTCATTAATGGAAGGGTCATAACTTGCACCGCCAATTGGGCATCAAGTCTCCCCTTTCATTACAAGATACAATGTAGTTTTGCAAACTTATAGTTCCCCATTTCAATATTTTTTAAACCGTTCTTGTATATCGAAACGCCAAAATATGATGATTATTTAGCATGTGTAAGTGTCATCATTTTGTACTTTCTTGTCAAGCTAATATGCATGTTTTTTTTTGTTTTTGCAATTTACAGGTTTTGCGTATGGGTTTTTAATAATAGGGTACGAAATCAAGGAGCTGATGTCCAGACAATAATTTTTATCTCATTTGCTTTTTGGCACGTTTCCTATTTTCCCATGATTATGATAAAAAATTCTTCTCAGATTTGGATTTGCTGCCGGGGGTCTCGGAGGAGTTTTGAGAGCGGCTTTGGTTGTTAATGGAACCGTAGCTGGGCCATTGTTAGGCGTTTTTCTACTTGGAGTACTACTTCCTTTCGTCAACTCGAAAGTATTTAAATACGCCTACATAATCTTACTATTATATTATTATATTATATTTTTCCCATGCCCACACAAAATGTTTATTACATGCCAACGTCTAGCACTTTTTTTTCAAGTAGATCTAATTTTTAATGATGCAATGATTCACAGGGTGCGATCTCAGGAATGCTCATTGCACATGCGATCTCGTAAGTCTTTGAATATCTTTTATTATCCACATTCACATGATTCAGGTTTCATTAAGAGGAGTTTTTTGCCTGGAATTTTTTTGACAGATTGACCATAGGATTTGGGGGTCTGGCATTTGGAAAACATGCAATCCCATTACCATTCAGTATTGATAAATGTAGCAATGAAACGTTATCAAAAGTTTCGAATCTTACAGCTGTATATGAAAGACAGTTTAACGCACTCCATGCGCAACCAGAAGTTGTGTAAGAGTCTGTATTTCTACATAATATTTTTATATACATACAACGTATTCACTCACTTGGAAGATATACTCATTTGAATGTTAAATTACAGGGAAGGCATCGAAAAGATATTCAACATCAGTTATTTGCTATATCCACTGGTTGGCACATTCGTCACAATAATTGTTGGATGTATTGTGAGTTTATTAACAGGTATAGTTTATATCGCAACATACGCGACTAATACACATAATATAAGGGATTTTGACATTTGGTCTTGCTTGTCGTATAGGTCCTAGTGAGATGACTAAGGATGATGAGAAGTACATTCACCCATTGGTCGTCAAGTTGATCCGAACGGTCCAAGGGAAGCCACCAGCTTCCACGGTGCATGCGACACGAAAGAATGATCATGAAATGAGCTGGCGTAACGGTAATGGCTCATCTGCTGGGTCATGGAACAACGATATGCCTCGGACTAACGGGAAACCAATTAGGATCGGAGGCCAGAGTATGTATGATAATGCTGCATTCCAGGAAACATGATTTAGACATTTATTTAACTGTAATTTTAACGCTATCGAAGCTTCTAAGTTCAAAAAAATATATTAAAGATGTATATACAGATTGTCATATAAAGATAAATATACACAGTTGTAAATGAAAACAAAGGCATTGATTTCAGTACAATATATCTGCTCAAAGTTAGTTCATCTCCCATAAATAAACGTTCATTGGTAATTCATTCAGAGTCAGGGCGAGTGTGAAGGCTTCTCGTTCAAATCAGAAAAAGTGCATTGCGTAGATCTGCTGCAGACTGGTCAATATAATGCTTTCATTTAGATATGTGTTATAGTATCGGCTAAGGTTTTGCGTATATCCTTGCATGCATTATGATGCAATAAACCTTTTCCTTTGCGTCTTTCTACACCGATTCTAACAGCAACAGTGAAAATCTGTATTTGTTTTTTCTACTTTGGCAAGCGTTCCGATTTCCGTAGCTGAAATAATATTTTATGTACATTAATCTCTTTCACAACCCGTCTACTGGTTAAAATGCCAGCTACGAAATAAAAATTTATGAAGTTAACACCGAGTGCATAATATTCCATTGCAGCTGTTTTTGCCATACGCTTTTCGTATGAGTTTTCACAGCAAGTTGGTAAATGACGATGGATTGAGTTTACGAATGAATATTATTATATGCTATAGTTTTCTTAAAACACTGCGACTTGCAATTCTTCTATTATGACTAATCATAAACACATACGGGCTATATTAGGCTGCCCTTCATGCTGCACCAAATAATAGTAGGTGACACACTGCTTTTGAAATTTGATACGCGGGGAGTTGTCACATAAATATTGAATTTTTTGACGTGTTCAAAACCTCGCACTTGACATTTGATATCCCCTCTAATTAGAAGTATACAGTTGCGTACCTAGGGCATTCGGCTAATGGCACCAAGGAAATGAAGTGGGCTAGTAGATTAGTGGATCCAAAGCGCTATGTATTCAACATCAGCTATAATGATTTTTGCATTGACCTTCTATCGGCTTGAAAAATACCTTGCGGTAATGTATCTCACTCTTCCGTGACATGCAAAATTGAAATAGTCACTTCAAAACATGTGTTTTTACTATTCTACAAACCCAACTAATTTTTTTGTCATATTGGCCATGAAAGTTTTCGTAAATAATTGTTCCATGCTCATTACCAAATCAGAGATGATCTTTAAATCTCAATTTTCTCAGTAAAAACAACCATCCAAAACGAAGTGGAGTCTCATTCTGATGTATTTTTAACCAGTAGAAGCTACTTATTTATCGCAGTTTAAACCGAAATTATTTTCTTCACAGCGTAAAATATTGCATGCACTCCGTTAATCATTTGTGTTGGAAAAAAGATGCACACTAGTGGGTCGTCTTTATGACTTTTTTGCTCATTATAAACTACCTATTTGCTTCAAAAATAACCGAAATTTCATTGTTTTGAGTGAAATTCTGGTCTCCACTTCTGGTTTTCTTCACGCAGACTGATACTGATAGTCATAAAGACATCAACTTTTCAGCGCACCACTGTTTATGCAACGGAGTGCAAGACGTAGTTTATGCACTCGGGTACACATTTGCAGTCAACTTTTATTTCCGACATAGAATTGAATGGAGGCTGTGAAAAAAAAACGTTTATTTTTTCGTATCCTCCCAAAAACTACAAACTGCACATATGTATTCGGTAATGCTTCTGAAAAACTTTAAGTAACTTTTTTCAACTCTAAATATAACCATTTAAGCATCTTGTCTGGCGATAACAACTAACTTACCACAATTCTGAAAATAACTCGTAATTCTAAATCAGTCAGAGTGTGTAACAAAAAAAATGCAATATGCATGAGTCCACATGATGCTAAGCCACTAATTTTGCATTTAAAAAATCGTTGAGTCTGCAATCTCAAAGTATAGCTGGAACTGATTTGCCCTTCAATAATTTTATATATAGTGGAATCAGAGTGTGCTTATATATACTATGGCAACTGGTTTGGAGCTATTTTGATTATTATTTTCTGCAATGATGTAGAACACCACTGAAATGTTCGTGTCTATTAATAGTAAAGAAAAAAAATACAATTCCGGAGCGGGACTAGCACCATGATGCTAAGGTTAAATTATTACCTCTTCTGCAACAGAAGCCTTGAATTGTCCTAGCATCAAAAAGTGATTTAAATTTATTTGACTTGAAATTTTCAAGCACACTTCATGATACACAAATATACAAATGGTTGTAACACGGTGAAGTAAAAATAGCGGGGTCCGTTAGTCCAAAATGAATTGCGCGATAGACTCAACGAGATTTTAGAAACATGCAACCTGTTTTTCACGTGCTCATCAACGAATTTCTAATTAGTAGCAATGTCTTTTTGAATTGAGGTTAATGAATTCACCATGTGGTAGCAAAGTTGGGAACTGCGTCAACACATCATATTATTCAAGCATTTTTGGAAGCATAATGAGTCCTCTACACACATATCACCTATACATATGTGTATGCATGTAATTATTAAACCAAAACTATTGCGTTGTCATTGCACGAAACAATGCAAGGAATTGTACAGGTTATATATTTTTTCTTGGCATTTATAATACATTCTATTGTGTCTTCTAGTTGTTTACAAGTTCGGAAGAATCTGCAATAAGGAGCCTTTTCCCTCGTTACGACTTGCACTAATGTCAACGCAAATCTGTATTTCAATATGTGAAAAGCAGAAAAGCAGAAACGAAGTTTTTACTCATAAGATCTGCTCGGTTTCGCCAAAGGTCTTAAACTGATTCAGCGGAAACAGCCACACAAGCTGAATGTTTACCAAGTTTTACGTCTAAGCACCATGAAATTCTCTGTGGTAGTAAACCCAATTCCTTTGGTAGACTGTTTGTATTTTCGGAGCAAAGACTGTTCACCACTGCTTCATCTCTGACTGACGAAATGCCACTTCATACAACTAATATGTGGGAAAGGCTGCGAGCAAGTTAGAACCCAGAACATAAAGCGTTTAGTGATGAAGTTCAGAAAGTTTGAAAAAAGTATCGAAATGACACTCCGAGAACAATACAATAGAGAATCACCAAAGCCTTCTTTCACACTTGTGAAAGGTTTTATGTTGAACTCTTTTTTCAGTTCGTTTCGAACCCCTTTTGTTTCGGAAGTGGCTCTCGGACATGAATTCTGTATCACGGATTTTTTGTTCTTCGTCAACGCTAAAGATTGAGAGGATATAGTAGAGTATGTATGTATGTATCTTTAAAGTCTGTGGATGAGATAAAAAAGTTAGCATAATGCCTTTTGGCCCATTCTACGGCAATGTTGTCCAAAGCAAGGCGCAGTTATCTAGAAAAGTACTAGTTAGCTCTATATAACCACGCCTATATTTCATTATACGTATCTGGATGAGAGTCGCATGTATCCTGTTAATCTCAAAAACGGTCTGTGACACCAATAATAACCAAAATGCATTTGCTCACTTTAACTTTTTTCTTACTTATATTCAGCTGTTCCAACAATTTCCAGCTGATTCGATTTCCAAGTTGGCCCGCGAGCGCATCTGCAAAAGCAAACTTTACACGGTGAGCAGCAACGAGTACGAACACAGCTCTTCGAAAAAAACTTAGCTTTCCGCGTGCAAGTTTTCATAGTCCATAAAATCTTTCAAACTTCGGAAACGTCGTAGAGTGATGACACTTATAAGAAAGTGGTGACTCAATCGACCTAGTCAAATCAAGAAACTCATAAAAAAGACGTGGAGTTGAGTTGAAGATTAAACTCTCAATCTCAGAAACAATTAGTCTAGTTACGCACCATGAAACGAGAACAAAGAAATTTTTAGCGGTGAATATACGTTTTGCGTTCTACCCTGTTTTCATATAGTTTCAACAGTTTAGAGCATCATATGACGAGTTGAGTTGAGCCCCCGCAAGTGATTATCGGAGCTTTAAAGGACAAGGGCAACTGCTTACTTTGTACTTCACCAACAGTGTTTTTCAACTGTAGCTCATGCATTGGTGCTAAATATTTACTGCGTAAAATCATCCTATGTTGTTCCAATTTACGCAGAAGCATTTCAATTTTACAAAATTAGCAGACAAGATTCCAGTTCAGTGTTGCGCCTCCAAGGAAGAGTAAGACTGGTGCTATAGTGAACCTGTTCTTTGAAACCAATAAGAACAAGTAAACGTAAAAATTGAAACCTTTTAGCATGACTCACATTGAAATCCTTGATTGCAAGCAAGAGGAAACGTATTGACAGTAAAAATTTAGCTTGCATCATCAGAACCTCTCTCAAAAGAAAGTTGTAAGTTTATCAGTAATCTAGGTCAGAAATGGAGGAACTACTGAAAGTTCTGCAAACTAATGACGGGGCATACTCCGATGTCTTTGACTCCGACTGGCTGGGGGATTTCGTGCAGCAGTGGTAAGTACAGGCTAAAGCCTGCACGATCATTACTCTTCTTTGTTTGTTGTTTGCCACGGCATAAATCCTCCGTTTCTTTTCTGCTTCATCAGTAGCAGAGAGCAGACGCAAAAAATTGATCAAGGATCAAAAACCATGAACGATTAAGTACTTTTTATTCTCGTTTTGTGACTCAACTTCCTATCAGTTTGACATGCTTCGTCGAGTTTAAACGTATGGTAATGTCGTCTCGCTGCACATTTATTGCGATCGAGTTCCGTTGTCGTAAGACGTTTGGTATTTTTGAAAGGGGTTTATTCACCTCTCAGTTTGGAAACCATACGAGTCCATACGTTTCCTAACAACAGTTGGCTTTCTTCACGGGTGGGAGATCGAAAGCGCATTACGTAATGAAAGCGTATTATGATGATGGTAATTAAAATAGGATTGTGTTTAGCTTTCAAACGATCACTGTTTTTGGAACGACTTGGAAAAAAATGTGTAGTTTGGGTGAGATAACAACTATTTCGCCCAAAAGCATTGTCGGCAAGGTTAAACCGTTCACAAGAATTTCATGTATTTGAGCTGGATGCTGCGCTCCGTAGATCGGAGAGACACCAGATACTTCTATAAAAGCTCATTCACACCGGGATGTGCGTAAATGATGTAATGTACATAAAAAGCATGAAAGCACGCACAGAGTTCATTAATTTCCTTTTACCATTCCTCCGTCACGCCAACCAATGTGTATTTGCAGTACAACCACGAAATTGGATATCAAAGTTTTTTTTTTCACTGTCAACGTCAACATACCACTCCTTACAAAGGGGCAGGTTGTCGACAGCAATAGGCCTAAAGTTAGGAGTTATGCTACTCGTTTGTTTGTTTTCTCTCCTGAAATCAAAGCCAAGTATCATGAGTCTCTTTTGTAGCAATTTCATGCAAAATGTCTTTCTGGAATTTATGTGAGATGCGATAGCTACAATATTTGTCTGCGATTTTAAAGGAAAAATAAACTTGGTGGTGCTTACCCTTACACTAATGCATTGTAGTTGAAAACGACTTGTATGTTATGTTGCTTTCCTTTCAATTACGTACTAAGCAACAACATCTGCATTCTTCTTTTCACCTTTGATAATCCTGCAGAAGCGTTGTTAATGACTTGTGAGATTAGCTAACACGTGCAGCCACCAAGTTGCAAAGGTGAATGGTGAATGACCTGACAACCGGCTTGCTAGTTCATCCGTTACGACCGATCTTTGATTAAGAGATTGAACCCTGTAGTAATAAATAGAATCTTTACGTAATTGTATACGTAAGTACGTATAATCTTTTTTAGTATTTCTATTCTTCAATAACCATTCAACGTGCTTGTAGGGAATTCATGTCAAAATCATCAACAAACGCATGCAAAACTTATTTACGTGCTCTAAAAATCTGACTTCTGCTAACGACCCTTCAAAATTGTCCTCATTTAGTTGTTTGTCTTTCAGTCAACAGCCCAAGATGAGAAATCAATCTTCCAAGTTGTTCTTCTCATTTTGAAACCACAACTTATAATAATTAGGAATGATTCTAATATTGCTTCTCTCAACTAGGCTACACAAGAATAGGGAAAATCCCAAATTTCAGCATTGGTTTCATCATGTCATTGGTTTTACCTTTCTGAAGTTTTCGAAAGTTTGTCGTCCTGGGTGTTCGCCAATTCATGGTGACAGGCGTAGAAATAAGGGAAACAATAAAAGCAGCATGCAAATCGGGAACACCTTTATTCTTTTGGCCAAAGAAACCGGAACTTGCGTTTGCATTTTCAAAGCCAATTAACCCTTCATTTCATCTGCCTGCAGTAGCATATGGGGAAACGAATGCATTCAGGAACAAATGCTAAATTTATTGCAGCAGCCCATTCTGAACGGAACGCACATTTTACAATGATGCTACAGCTTGAGCGTATACCTACATACTCAGGGTTTCCCAACTCCCTCGTTCCAACTGGTGCTTCGTGTTGTCACCCGAAAACTGATTTGAACTCTTCATGGTGTGTTGAATATTGCGTGAAACAGTGTGCTACTTTGCATTTGAAACCAATCGCTATTGTTAATGCCTAATTTATTATGTAGCAAAAGAATGTGTCGAGTGTCGAGGTGCTTGGCTTTGTAATATATGTAGTTTCGTCATTTACTTCACTTCATCTTCATCCTTTGGGGTTGCTTTACTTTATGCATTAGCGTTGAACTTGGGTTTCCGTAAGATCCAAGCAGGTATCAATTTCAAGGGTCACATTGAAAGTGGTTTCTGATCAGTTGCTAAAATGTAATGCAGAGCTAAATAGAAATGTCAGACGACTAAATTGAATTAGTAGCAATTTATTATTATCGTTCTCTTTGGGTGTCGTGCTCAATCAGGTCTTCACCTTGTTTCTTTTTTTTGTGTACAAACTTTCATTCGGGTCGATAGCTTTTTTCTTGCAATTTACATAGTCATTGCTAGAAAAGACAGGCAGGAAGCAAAAGCGCTTGTCTTTCAATATGCATTATGAATCTCAACCTACCTAGTGCAAGCTGACAAGAATAGAGATTGATTTTAGAATGAACAAAACCTAAATTTAGCTGTACGAGTATGTCCTGTCATAATATGAATTCGGTATAAGCAAAGCAAATAAAACTGCAAAGCATTACGACATAGCCACTTTACTTGTTTTACGGTGCTGTTGACTGTTGATTTAAGCTATCGTATCCAATAAAAGGAAGGTTTATCAGGCAGGGAAACCGCTTGAACTCGTCGCCTTTCTAAAATACACAGCTCATATACAATTTCTCGAACCCTGCAATTCCATTCCTACATCTGCGAATGGGGCTCTCACCGATTAACTTGTTGGGAGCGCTTCAAAGTTGTTGCTGAAAACGAACTGGCACTTTGAAACAAAATGCATTACGCTTGAGTTGGTTGGTGTTTGCTAAACCCTGTAACGGGAGCTAAATACAATGTAGATAAGCTTCGTTTGGTTGGTATCGAGTGAGCAGAGCATCCTCCATCCGCCTGCCGATACGATACGATATTGCCAACGTCAGTAAAACTGTCTAGTCTACTGAATTCTGCCTTTTGGCACTGACTCCAAGCTTTTCGCACATTTCGTTCTCCTCATGAATCCACTTTTAGTTTCCCTCTCCAAATCAGTACACCGTTTATCTTCATGGAGATATTCAAGCTCTATAGCTCGAACCAGGGGGAGAGGAAGATAAATATACCGTCATGATGACGATGTTTAGGCATTTGGCAATTCAAAATGAGTAATGCTACTTTGATTATGGTTGAGTTGGAGCTCGACATGTTTTAATATTTCCGCTGCATTTACAAAAAACTTCATACGTTGAAGGGAAATTATGAATTATCATATCATCACATATGACGAGCGCGACAAGTGAAATATGCTCTTTTGAATGAATTCATCGTAGCGTAGCAAAGAATTAGAAACTTGCAACTGCAAAGCTGAAATGGGGAGCCAAAGTATAAGTACATACTTCAAAGAAGGATAACTACAGCTATGAATCGTTCTTTGGATTTCAAAGTTGTAAAATATATTAATGATATTGAAAATAGATGTATTCCTACATTTAAAAACCTTTAGAGTCCCATTCGCAACTGGGATACATTGAAACCGTCAAGTTTTACTGAATGATCGAGGAAATGTTTTTAACATGTACGCATTTCAAAGGGGGAAAACTCTTTCAGAACACTTTTTATCAAAGATAATTCGTATAGACTGTGCACATCTCCCATTTCCTATATAGATATTGGCATTGGCATGATATTTTTTATAGGTTCAATACCTTATAATATTATCCAGCTGCAATTTTTTTCATTGCACCCACACACCAGAACGCTGAAAGCTTACATTTCTGTTGCAATAGAAGATTTCACACAGTTTTCAAACGACAAGACGACAGTTTCAAACTTGTTTCTTTCCAGTGCGTACGCAAACCTGTGTTTTTTTATACATTTAGTTTTTCTTCAGTTTTTTCTCCCTCTCTTGTGGAAAGTTTTCTGTGTGCAACAAATGCATAATAGACTACGCACCGGCATAATATGGAATTCTGAATGAGTTTTTTTGTCTTGTCAAAACTTTTCATATTCTCGACAATTTTTTACGAAACATTTGTGCTCACAAGTTGTCATCTCAAGATTTAGTAGAACAAGTTCAAATTTCTGATTGTGAAAGATTTATTTCACCATAACTTCCGATCGGCTAATCAAACGTTTAATTAGGACGTTTTTAGATGTTGTAAACTATTTAAGTGAAAAAACAAAAACAAGACTGTAATTTCAAAGACGAGACGGTTTTACTATACCCCAGAGAAAATCTTTTCGAGCAACGATATTGCGACTGGTAGATAGTGAAGGACTTTCTCATGTTTTTTCATTACCTCATCCACTACGACTCTGCCCTCAGACGTGAAGATAAAGCTAAAACACATAATTAGTTCTTGTCCTCAGCAAGAATTTGTGCTGGCAGTTGTGATAATAAGTAGGAGATTCAATGTGACTATTTTATTCCAATCTGAACGTGACACTCACTCCATTTAATTGTACGTTGCTTGGGTTTGAGCTAGCTGCTTTGTTGTGACGTTGGAGCGTGTGGGGAAAATTTATTTTCATTGGATGTGATGTGACTTACTCGACTTTGGAAGATACCTTGTGAAAAAATAATCTCTTTACTCATGAAGTCATGAGTTCTGCTTTGAATTGAAACCTACCAACCATTAAAAGTTTTACGAGGAAACGATGAACTTTCATGTCTAATTGCTGTTACAATTATACTTTTTTATGGAATCCTTCTTTTGAAAAATGAGTGAATGCTGAGTGAATGCAATGTCACAATTGTTATTGTAGCACGTAACGAAAAGTCTGGCTAACTTTCCAAATCCAACCTCGTCGTCTGAAGGCAACATCTGCAGTGTTGTTGATGAAGCATTATTATGCGAACCAGCAGCTCAGTTAGTTATAAACAAAATGAGTCTATGAAAATTTCGAGCAAACAGAAACATTTTAGTTGCGTATGACTCGATAAATTTACACTGGTTTCTTAAAGTTTTCACCAAAGTCTGGTCTATAAAAAACAAGGACCTGAAGCGTATTTTTTGGTTCCCTGTTATCTACATTATTATTCATTATCGGCGAATATTTCCTTTCTTCCATCTGTTTGGCCCAATTTTTCTTCCAAACCAACAACTGCTGGCTGACAGGGAATACCTAAGATGCGATTCTGACGTGGTTGCTGACATGATGAAATTGACTGAATAACCTTCCCCTGATTTCATCCGTATTACATAGTGAATACACGATGTTCTAAACAAAAAATCCTCTCATCAGAGTCAGTCCTATCCGCTCTACATTGAACAATTAGAATTAGAAATATACAGAAAGACAAGACAAGAGAGTTGCATTATCCTTCAACCTTTAAAAAAGTAAAAGGTACATAATCGTGTTTTTTTGTGCGGAGGGATTTACGATTTATTGTTTCCACGTTTGGCTCGCTGTAATTTTTTGGCAACCATGTTCGGGTTCCTATTTAAAAAGTCTAAAGGTTTGGACAAAGAGTCCAAAGGAAGCTTGAAACAGTCCACGAAAGACTTGCTCACAAGACGCAACAGCGCTGGTGCAAGCGCGACCAGCAATAGCAGTGGTAATTCTCTCACGTGCAGCTCCAGCAGTCCCACCGTTTCCACCAAAAAGAAGCATTCTGTCAGTTCCCTGGTTGGAACGGAAGGAGAGGTTTCATTGGCGCTCATACAAAATTCACAAAAATCATTAGCTCCCAACGTGTCAGTGTCCAGTGACTCGGTTCTTTGCCCAAGTCCATTGGCAAATGACAGTAGTGCTGACAAAATAGCTTCACGAGGTTCAGAGGACCGCAGCTGTTGTAGTAGTTCATCAAACGGTGACAGTGGAAACGAGACGAGCGTAGCTTGCTCAAATAATAATCCTCAATCTCCCACGCCAAACCTTTTGGAGGGGTCGTCAAGTGGGGAGGAAATTTGTTCTAGTGGGATTGGCACGTTGGAGGATGCTCTGCTAAAGAGCCTCATGAGTGATAGTGAAATCGAATTTATTGATGAGGCACCCGATGATAGCTGTTGCAATAATGATGCTAGTTTCGAAATTGTAAACGAGTGTAAATTAGTGGACGAGTATGTTTCTTCATTGTCAAATTAATTGTTACTGATAAGCATGACAAATGAGTTGAGGTGGCATAAAAACCCATTGGAGTTTGGTCCGACTAGTGCTGATTTTTCATTTTGTGTTTCCTAGGAGAGAACTTAAAGACACGGAACGAAAGGCAATGGTGCAGTTGGACGAACTGCGCTCCAAACTTATTTCCAAAGAGACCGAACTCAGTTTACTCCAAGCGGATATCAACATGTTGGCCGTTGATAGGGACAATAAAATAATGGAAATCGAGGGTAACAAGCTAAATTTATTTCTGCACATTTTGTACTCATGCTTGAGTCATGTCAAGTTG
Source organism: Orchesella bifasciata (assembly GCA_034697805.1). Lineage (NCBI taxonomy): Eukaryota > Metazoa > Arthropoda > Collembola > Entomobryomorpha > Orchesellidae > Orchesella > Orchesella bifasciata. The sequence continues at coordinate 12,524 of JAQGAP010000768.1, forward strand.
ATGCGTTATCTCAGCAATTCCTTTCCCCTTAATTGGGATTTGCTGAGAGATAAGAGCTCGAGAACGAGTACCAAATTCATGATCTCTTGTACTAGGCATGTCAACGCAGCTGAAGGCGCTACGTGATGAAAACGACATGTCAATTAGGAGAATTCAGAAACTGGAATCAGAGTTGGAAGATCTCCGAGTGAAAAACAACCAATTATCTGATGACCTCCTCAAAAAGGCTGGTAAGTGGAAGCTGCATTCTTCACTCAGAAGATGCATGATATTGGTAATCGACTTGAGTTGAAAACACATCAAAAACTGGTGTTGAGACTAGGCCAACGAAACTATGGTTAGGGGAATATGTCATGGAAAATCGTCTTGTGATTTTTATGTCCTCCACGTTTTATCGTTTTTGTGCTTTTGACGTGAATCGCTGACTAAGTCTATGCTTCTCACATGCATCCGTTTGGAACTGGATCTACTCCACGGTTTTTTTCCTGCTAATATCTAATGTGTTCTTGACTTTGTACTTCAGACGGTTTTTTTCCTTTCGGTTATTTAAGCATTCTAATATATTGCTGACACATGAAAAAAAACAATAGCATGATGGTAATGAATAGTTCGTAATTTTTTAAAATGTTGACAGCCTTGTGGAAATTACGATCATTTTTATACGTTTATAAGTGCCGATCTGTCTACCACGTTGAATTGGTAAGATAATCAAATCTTTCTAAATCCAACTTGATCAAGTATGATGAAACAAGTGGAAAACTACTTTTGGTCGTATACATTCTCAACTCAGCCAATAAAGCTTTCAACGGCTCTGCCTGAGACGCGATTATCTTCAACGGCTATGTATTAAAGCTCAGAGCTAGGATGCTGGTGTAGTGAGCAACCTTCCGTTTTCAAGAAAGCAACTAAATTTTGAATGCGGCTGACCTTGGCTGGTTGACGTTTCCGAAAATAAGCTGATTTCATGTTCAAGCACACTATATATAGATGGGGAGAGGAAGCACGTACTCCAATGAATACCTACTTGTTCGCCCACAACATGCTCTAGTCGTCATTATTCAAATCATCTTTAATATTAGAATATATTTTATGCTTTCTAAATTTTATTGAGCGTGATTGACTTCCCTTTTTCAATTTAATATCTTTTTTTTGCTTGTGTGCAATAAAATTAGCAACCGTGTGTGTGGGTGGGTTACGGATTGTTAGTAAAACAACACCGTGAATACCTACATTTACTTTTGTAGGTTGACGTCAGCACACATGGTTTGAGTTTGTAATGCCATCTTCATGCATTTGATGAATGAGAAGTTTGTCCTCAATTTGACATTTTATGGTTTCATTTCACTACAGAGCAACTCCGTTGCCTGGATGGAAGCTCAATGAAAAATATGGACGTTGACACAGGGGATTTGCAGATGCGAATCAAGGAGTATGAGAGTAAACTTCGTGACCTGGAATCCGAGAAAAACAAGATTTTGAAGGAGCGGAAGACTGTTGAGATTGAGAGGGAGGAAGAAATCAAAGCTTTGCAAGAAGCCCTCGATGATATGACAGCAGAGAAAAACCGACTTCAAAATAAGTATGATCGGGATTTTGCCGAACTTCAAACTGCTAACACCTCCCTTATGGATGACTTTGAGTGGAAGTTGAGACAAATTGAGGCTGCTTGTAAGAAAAAGATACAAGACAAAGACAAGCAGGTGAGCTAAAGAAGGGACAAAAGCAGCGTTTGCATATCCATTTAAAACATTATGACTTCTAAATCGTAATGTGTCAATCATGGATCAGTACTTGTAACGAACAAGTTATGATTGGTATTGCCACATATACTTTACTTCAAAAGATGTAAGAAGTAGGTCATTCTTACATCACACTGAAAATATAATGTTATTGATCCTCCATTGACACGTAGATTAAGAAGATGATAAACCCATAACATTGTGCTTTTAGATTCAAGAGAAAATCAAAGAAACAAAGGATCAAATGTCAGGTGAGATTAAACGGGATAAGGAGAAGATGGAAGAAGAGAAACGCGAATTACAGGAGCAATTGAGACACGTAAGTCAACTCACAGCTTATTTGTCTTTGATCCCCTTGGTTTACATTGGGACATGCATCAAATCTTCATAATCTGGTGTACTCTGCTTGAAATATGTAAATTTGAAAGTGAATGCATTATACATGACAGTCCGAGTTTGAAGATAGATAAATATTAAAGTACGAGCGAACCAATTTTCCTGTTATTGCGACATTGGAACGGTATTAAGGAATAATTATGTTACAACACAGCACCAAGCCTTTAGACGCGTTTTTTAAGTGCAATTTCGGCATTTATGTCATAGCATATCGATTATTGCTTTCGTTCACAACAGCAAAAGTTTTTAGGAGTGACTTTGACTTTTCATTTCATCGTAAAACTGTTATGATTAAATTAAGATGCAGTGGCTGTCTTTTATGCATTTTCATTAGGTGAACCTTTTGAGTTCTCTTGTAATGCGTTGCTATTTTCTATTTTTGCTGCATGGCACAAGAGAGTTTCATGCGAAATGGTATCAACATACATATGTACATAAATGCATAACACGCAATGAGCAGAGGACGCGGAATTAGTTTTTCGAAACGCATTTTCATCTGGCTCAGGGACAATGATGCCATATATTTTTTCTTGTCATCAAATGATTAAACAGTGAGGGAATTACTTTGTTTTGATGACTTAAAATTAAGTCTGTTTTCATCTACACGGCCTTTGAGTACATTGGGAACGGGATTATATCACAAACGACTTGGCAAAACCCGAAGGTTCTCACAATGAGCTGATATCTTGTTTGTACACGTATCCAATAGACTCTTCCGTGATAGTAACAGGTCAAATGTTTATTTTCTATTTAGGCTTGCTAAAATGAGACGGAAACTAAAAGCGTAACATTTACGATTCTCAAGCGCATTTAACATCAATACTAACAAATGTCACGGCCAATGTCCTCAGCCAATTAGTTGGTCTTATGAGTTCTTCGTAATACCGTTGGTCATGCATTAATCGAAGTCGCAATGCTCGGCTTGTGTATCTTAAAGATGACATCACTCCATCTCTGTCATCATTTTTTTAGCCATTATGTTTATGTTTCACTCCTCCAAAAAAGTTTCTGTGTGGTCCCGACACATTTTTACAAAACCTATCTGTTTCTGAGCTTCACAACTGACAATGCTTTGTTCTATTTAGACTGCTCATCTGAAATCCCACGAAGCCGAGCTGACGCAACTCCGTGGTCTCACACATGAGCAAGAGAAATCCCTGAGATCCGCATCAAGACAAATCGAACATTTGAAGCTGCAGGAAAAAATCATGCAAGATGAATTGCGCACCTTGAGAAAACTTCTGGATCAAGAGAAGGCTCATTTGACTGTAGTCCAAAATTCTGCACAAAGACGAATAGATTTTCATGAGGAGAACATGCGATCCAAACTTGAGAGACAAAAGAATGATATCAATTTAAATGTATGCATTTTAAACTACATACTCTCCACGTGTTTTTGAAGTTGATTTGATGTCGCTTCTACAATAACCTTGTTGTTTTACTACAGTGACATAAAATACCAACAATTTTAACATCATAAGTATCAAATTACCAAACTCATATTTGCAGGTTTGCTTTCGTTGAGTTTTGTACATGCATTCAATGCGAAGCCTTTAAATTTCTAACATCAATTTTAGACTTGCTTCCTTGTTTTCATACCCTTGATCTACTAACGATGCATGTTCTGGTGCAACTGGCTCTTTATTTGCATGGTATTTGCTTTCAAAAGTTTGCGAATAAAAAGAGCTATTTCAGTTAATAGTGTTGGTTCATAGGTGCATTAACATTTTTTTACGTTCTGAATCGGTCTAGTGGGAAGATAAGCTACGTGAAGAATGTTCAAAACTGAAGAAAGAGTTATGTCGATATCATACAGAAGAAAAGTCTTTAGCCGTCGACACGCTCAAACTTCAAATGGATCAAGAGCTAACCTCATCAAAGCAGATGTGGGAAAAGCAGAGACAAGAGTTGCAACAAGAGGTATTTCAGAGCATGTTTTTTATGTGTTTCTAGCTACAGATGTAATGCCACAATTATAAGATGTCAAGTTTCATTTGCAACTACAAAACATGCATGCTAGCAATGCAGTAAACAAAAAAACGGCCCGTCGACTTGACTTACGTTACCCCAAATTTGTAGTGAAGTCATCCGTAAACAGCTCACTCCAACTGTTTTTCTACTACTTTCAGATTTCCAAGCTAAAAAGCGAAATTTCAAAGAAGGAAGTGGAATGCCAGAAAGAAATTTCTAAATCTACGACAATCGCAGATCGAGAAAGTATGGAACTGCGGAGAACACTTGAGAAGATTAGCTTAGCTCATATCGAGGAATTAGAGGAGATTAAAGAGACACACAGTGAAGAAATGGGTCAGTGAAGCTTTGTTTATGTTGGGCCAATCTGGGTTTGCTTTTTATCAGCATTAAATCTATGCTAATTGCATCATGCCTATTAGGATACAAGGAGATCAAAAAGGCAAAAATGCTAATTCCTGTCTATCACCTCTTGTGTTTTTCTGCTTGTAGAGAATTTGAAAGAACGCTATGAAACAACGGTTGCGAAACTCGAGAAACTTGAAAAGAGGTTGAGCCGATATGAGAAACTGTTCGGATTTGTGGCTGACGAAGAAATTCATGCAGAAACTGGCAAGGTATGCAAAGTACTTAATGAATGGAGTATGAACAGCGGGAATTGTAGGTCATGAACGAATCCTACATTTGGAAACGGTTGCGAAAATCTCTTGATGCTTTTCTGACAACATTTACAATGAATAACAAAGTTGGTTTGGTGGTATGGTAGCTTGAAGGAATGAATGATTGTGGATGATTGCATTTTGTTGCAATAAGTACCGAATTTTTATTTAGAAACAGGATAGATCATCCGATGAAGAAGAGGATGATGAGGAGGAGGAAGAAGAAGAAGAGGAAGATGAAGAGGAAGAAGATTCAAAATCTGAGAAAGACAGTGGAAAGGTGTCCGGTGAAGACATGAATTCAAAGAGGTCTTCCGATAACCTTGCAGAGGATGAGGACGAAGAATTCGAGGAAGATGATGATGAGGACGTTGAATGCCCAGCTAAGAACGTGGTGTTCGTCTTGAATGTCAAAGATGTTCCCCCAACGAGTCTCACCGTTGCAGAACTCAAAGGAGGCGATAATAAAGACTTGATTGAACCACCAACTCCTGTCTCCTCCTCATCCTTCGCGTCTACATCATCCGAATCTGAGTCTGAGTAAGCTTATACTAATGCAAATCAAATATTATTCGGATGATGATGATGATATCATACATGAAACTTCCACTGGATACAAAATCTCAGCTCCATGTTTTACACTACAGGAACATTCGATGTGACGGATAAGGTGTCTTACTTGTAGCAATGTATTTTTAGTTGCTTCAAAATGGTTAATATAACAAGTCATACTCAGTCAGTCAAATAAGTAGGCAACTACCAATAAAAATACCTTTCTATTTTTTGGAGTTCAGGGTACATGCGTGCGTCTATACACAAAAAAGTAATTCTCTAGGATCTCAAATGTGACGAAGCTTTGTATTGACGACATTTCATTTTTATCAATTCCTAAAATAACATGGAACCCATCAATAAAATGTTATAAAAAGCTTGTTATGTATGCTAAAAAGTTGCATTTTCACTTAAATAGATACGGTCATTAAATTAAGTTGTTTTTCTACCGGCGGATAGGATATTAAGCTTTAATAGGAATAAACCAAGGCGTGTCTCTGGTTTGAAGAGCAATTAGAGTGTTATGGTAGAAAAAGGGTACGAACCAACCCAAACTTTTATTCGAAAAACACATGACTCATCTTATGCACATGACCAGCAACGCTCAAGCAAAAATAATGAAGTCATTACGGCACCCAACTTACAAGATTTAGTAGTAAAGCTTTTTCGCAGGGAGATTGCAGAAGAGAACATTTGCACTTGGGAAAAGTTTGTCACGTAGTCAACTACCCAAAACATAGAATGACAGATTACACCGGATTAAAAAATATTGACTTAAGCAAAAATATGGATTCTGTATTGAATAATATGATACTCATGTACGATGATACACACGTTTTAGTAATACCGTATGAAGGTCATCATAACAAACCATTAGCATTAAAATTTATAGTCTTGTTCTCACGCTTGTGGCGAAGTTGAAGACGTTAAATACAAGAATGTCAATGTGCGCAGCGTGGAGTTATTATTTCGACTCTTATCGTCGACTATTATTGTTTCCAATCTTAAATTACAAAAACATTAAGTACACGGGTTAAAATATCGTACTGACTTTCAGTATACATTATTATGATCATTATTCACAAAATAGTATATAGTGCTGTAAACAAACAAACCGAAGGCCAAAATACAAGTTGACAAACTGATCTGACTTTCTGTGAAATTTGCAATATTGGGTAATATTCACTATACCCCGCAAGGCTTTATTATCGTTTATATTTTAGTATATTGGCATCAATGAGATTATAAGATAGCCAAATTTTTAGTTTGAAGGTAGGTTTTTTAGACATTAAATCTTACAACTTACAACATCAATACCAGGATAGTGTAGCGTAATCCTGTATAAATGTATATAAAATACAAACCCTCCTATACTGCTCCTATAACGGAGTTTCAGTCTAGCTTATCCACAAAGATTTTCCCTCTTGTAGAAACATTTGTACGGACTGTAAATAGCTGTGGCATTCATAGCCTTTAATTCTCCAATCTAGATGACTAAGAACTTGTGAAATCTTTAGAGTTAGCATAAGTAAGCAGTAGCTTCTAGTAGAGCATTACGCTCATAGACTTTAGCCATTTCATGTCTCCTGAATGTACATTATCTGAGATCTCGTTTTTGTTATTGTTTCTTTTCAGCCTGACACTTTCTCCTTATTATATGCTAGCTGTGATCCCAATTGCACTTGTATTATATCACTTGTTCCAATCAATCCTCGTCGTCATCTGGACTGTTGCTCTCTTCATTTTCTTCCTTTCCCAATCCAACTCCAAAGCTACCAAAACCGAATAATGAATGAAAAGTTCTTTAGAAACAAAACATTCAATATAAAGAAACCGAAATACAGTTCACTTTTCCAGCTGCATCAAAAATTGGGTCAAAATCAAATGCACATGCTCAAGCAATATTTTCCGTTTGTAATGAATGTATATAGCACATCACATTTAGAAGACTAATTCTAGTAGCGTAGTGGATTACCAATATTCATATAAATAACGCTACTAATTGCATTCGAAAACATAAACACATTTTCAGCATTAACACGTTAAAAATCGCATTGATGAATCCAGTATGAAAGATAAAGTAGTTCGAAATGAATTGACGACTGATTGGCATCTTTTGTACATTTTGTATTTTAAGAATCTTTCTTTGCCAGGTTGACTTTCTCTTGAGATTTTAATGAGTGTTGACTTTTTGTTTACCTCAGGAACAAAGATGATGATGATGATGAGAATGATTGAATTAATGACATTATTTTGCATCCTATCTGAACCTGACTGTGAGTGAGTATGACCCGAAAAAGTGTCTAACCACCACGCAAGGCAACTCTCTCGTACGACAAAGCCTGTTGCTCGAAAACGCAATTTACTCAGTTCTAGGAAACTACTCTTGGGCTTTTATCTTCGGATCTTGTTGAGAATAAATGATGAACGTATTTTTAAATGATAATCAACTTGTCGTTAATATGTATAAATACTAGAATGTTAATGTTTCGTGTGTAATATATTACATTATATTAATTGATAAAGTGGTAATTACATTGATAATTACTGATATATGGCATGATTTAGATTTTGTAAATAAAACTATAATTTTTGTTCGCATCTGAACAATTTTCGCTTTCAAACAAAATGCAAGGAGAGACTGTAACGTAATAAATTTTATCCATGTACTACTGAATTTAGATCGTCGTCGAAAAGCTACAAAAAAAGTATCAATCCAATTCCGAAATTAAAAGATCACAGTGTCTGGATTCATTAAATGGAAGGAGCAAGCTAAACATTTTCAGAAGGAATTCCCTTGAAAGATAATTGGTCAGGGTGTATTCCAAAGTTAACGATAATAACCTGTCAGTAGTTTCATTAATACGTCATTAAACTAAAACGTTCAGTATCATTCACATGGTTGCATAAGCCATTTCAGAAAGCAGTGAACCCCAAAACTGTTTTCTACATTTATAACTCATTTATTTTGTATCCAGTCACACAGGATGCTGGGAAGTTCTCCTTAAACTCCGTATTTTTCAGAAAAAAACTGATTGTTATGTTTCTGGATTATTTTCTCTAATAGCCCCAAACCGAAATTTTCTTCTTGCTCCAACATCAGCAATAGCCCAATTTCTTCGTACCCTGAGCCAGTGCCAAACCCTCCAGCTCGTAGAAAGTCACGCCATAATTACTACGATGGAACCTTCCCAAGGTTGGGCCCGTATGCGAAGTCCAGGTCCGCTACTATGTCATCATGTGTTGTATCTTAATAACAACATGTTATTTGTCGATATCGACTCGATGCGATGCGATACACTTATTAGCTAAGGTAGACTAGTCATTATCAACTATGTAAATGTTTTTGATACAATGAAATGAACACACTATGTATATACTAAAGCCCCTTGTTAGTCCTTGAATTTTAAATTGTATGCTGTAAAATCAGTACCATATTGTGCTTAAAACTAATTTCGTAGAGTATTATCTTTGTGACCTAACATAACACACCTTGATAACACATGTATATAATGCAGAAAGCGTAAAAAACCAACTTTCAATAGAAACTAGAATATAATTCCTTTGCTAAGATAGTTCAGAATAAAGAAATGCTTGTTTAATTGTCCTCATTTATCAGTACATCTGTACTAGTGATTTTTTTGAAGCATTAGTGGCTCTTCCAACAAAATGATAGTGTTTAAGGTTGAAAGAACAATCAATTCCGAAGAATTTTTCTCGCAATAAGAGACATTGCATGACTGAGAATCTATCCGAAGAAACATGCGTAAAAGCGAAGAGGACGACTTAAAGCCTTTCTATGAGTTATGGCATTTTTGCTATCTGTTCACCATTGAAAATCGATGCATAAAATAAAATGTGATTAAACTCCACAAAAATATTATTGCGTGCAAGTTATGTTATTCAAGTAATGATCGTCGTTAAGAGGTTAATGAAAGGAATGACAATTGCGTTGCAGCGACTCTTTTTGTTGTACTTACTCTTTTCATCTCACACCCTTCCTATTTCACGATTGGTCTGAACTGAATGACATGAGCATGAATCATCATAGTACCGTAACTCACTCCATAAAAACAGTAGATAAAATGTGAACACGTATTAAAAATTATGGGAGCAGAAAAATTATCTGCACGTAGGCCCGCTTTTTGAGTAGGTATAATTTTCACATAATGTAAACAAGTCAAGATTTTATTTATATTTTACTGGATGATGTTCTTATTAGTATAGGTTTGTTTACACACGCTTTTTTGAGAGCAAGTAGTAAATTTAAAGAGGTCTTTCGGTACCACTAATCCCAAAATTATTGCTTGAGTTATCATATTCCTTCTTGGAAGAAAGTGCAGGATAATCTCTAGAACTCAATGTTGAACGGGTAGTATTTATGGTCATTTGCCCATTCCAAAACACAACCTCGTCCGCCACAATCCATGGAGCTGATGTAATCCATGTCATTTTGGTCCAGTTCAAAGTCAAAAATGTTTATGTTCTCAATTAACCGGGATTTGGTGACCGTTTTGGGAATGACGATCACTCCGCGTTGAACCTTGTGGGAAATTGTAACACGTTATTTCTCCGAAAATGTCAAATTCATGATATGTTACTCATGCTATAGAAATTGATATCATTGATATGCATACCTGCCACCGCAGTATAATTTGAGCTGGACTTTTCTTAAGTTTCTTGGAAAGTTCAACAAGCTTAACGTCGTCGAGAAGCTTAGGATCCTCTGGCTTAGCCCATGGGCGGTCGGGTGAACCAAGAGGACTGTAAGCTGTCATAATAATTCCTTTGCTTTTGCAAAACTCCAATAGTTTGTTTTGGTTAAGGTATGGATGACTCTCGACCTAGATTTTAGAGCTGGTTTTAGCAACGACTCTGTCTCAAATAAGGTAATTTATTAAACGTGTCTTCCCTTACCTGAAGAACAGCAGGTTTGATCTTAGCAATGGAAAGAACACGCTCAATCTGCTCACTATTAAAGTTGGAAAGTCCAATGGATTTAATGAGCCCCTGATCAACGCATTTCTCCATAGCCTTCCAGGTATCCACAAAATCAGCATCGCTGTACAGAAATTTGCCCTTATCATCCTTAGGGAAAAGTTCCCGATCCTCCAGGTATCCCATTGGCCAATGAATCAAGTACAGATCCAAATAGTCCAAACGCAAATCTTCAAGTGTCTTTTTCAAACCTACTGGTACTAAATCAGCACGGTGATACGTGTTCCACACCTAAAAACATCGGTATTTCAGCATTGGCTAATGTGCTGAAAGTCATATTCTGCAGTTGCATATTGTTTTTTAGATGAAAATTGCAAACCTTGCTAACAACAAAGAGGTCCTCGCGCTTTACCACACCCTCGGTCAGCTTGGCTTGGATCGCATCTCCAACTTCGTTTTCATTTAGGTAAGCCAATGCCCCATCAATGTGACGGTAGCCGACATCAATGGCGTCTTTTAAGACTTGTGTCACTTCGCCAGGCTTTGACTGTTGTTCGTAGCAAAAATAAAACAAAACAACTTGATTTACAGCTATGATAAATGTAGGGATCTTAGTCAGCATTTCAAGTCTTCAAACAACAAGCTCATCCAGCCACAATTTAATTAGGTGTTTAAATATGATTTTATCTTAAGTGAGCTTATTCGTACTCATAAAATTTAGTTTATTGCTTCTTTGTTGGAACTTTCATAGCTTATTCTTTGGTGTTGTTGTGAGTATCTTTTGGTTTATATTTATGCCAGCACAATCTCAAGTTCATGTATTCAGTAATGCCGAAAACTACTTGTAAGAAAATTAATGGAATTTTACTATTTGACATTTCGTATGTCAGTCTAAAAGACCATAAAACTACATCCATGTTAAATGTCAAATCCTTAAATTGAAAGAATCGATATAATTCGTTTAGTTTGACTGATGATAAATACTCATAAATACCATATCGTTTCATAATTTACTCCTCATTAAAGGGTGGATAATTCCATGATAATTTGTTTTGATGATTGTTTTTATAGATATGCTGCTTGTTTTTAAAAACAAATCTCCAATCCAATTTATTCCCACACGTTTTGCCTGACAGTTATCTCATATAGCAAGTAGATGCATGGACACGTACATAATACCTAATACCGGTCACTATGTTATGCTTGGACCAGTGATTAAGCTGTACTTGGTGTACTACTACATAGCTGTCAATGTTTCCACATATAGAAATGCGTCCTATCCATTGTACATGAAGATTTCACTGGACAGCATCCAGAAGACTTCAAGCGAAGAAGATCCACGTTGAGTATATTTAGTGTCTGTTCTCCCGAATGGTCATTTGCATATTTATGATGATGCTGATGCTACAAGGCTCGATGATACTACTAACGTAACCTCTAACAGCTGTGCAGAAATTTTGCACAAGCAAAGTATGAGTAATACAAATACAAGATTTGAAATTATTTGAAAGATTGCATTTCCAAGACAGTGCATTAATGGGAAACTAATGAAAATACTAACTCGTCTCTGCATGTGTGAATGCTCATGAATGATAAATGGCATTTAGTTAGACAACTGTCAGCAAAACAATGAACGGTTGACAGCAAGTACTTCAACTTAACTCGTGTCGTTAACTCTACATTGTTCAGCATTAAACATTAGGTTTACCACAAAAAGTATTGTACATCTTACATAAGCTTGTGCTTTAATTCTCCATTTATAGAGCTACTTTGTGCTAGCATTGTAATGTTAAAAAAGTGGGATAAAAATTATATTACCTTCCAGGTTCCCAGGCCAAAAGTTGGCACGGAACGTCCATCGTTCAAAATTAGATTTGGTACTTTAGCTGCCATTTCAAAATCACTTTTTGGACTCAACACGAAAATGTAGATAGCTGAAACAAGAATGACAGCACCTGCGTATCGAAAAATTTTGGGACAATATTTGGAAAAATCAATACTGGTCTGAGAGTCAGTTTGCCGTGAATGGACCAAGCAGAGCAGAAGACTGACGGGGGAAATGATCTAATAACACCTTTATGTACCCAAAGAGAACCAAATTAATACAGAGATATGTTGTGAGAGTTGTTTGCACGTACGATTGCCGATATGAATGGATTTAGTCTAAACTGTTGAAAACAACTTGAATGAGAATGAGAATGAGAGAGAGAACGTCCCACACTTTAGGAACATGATTAGGACTATGTCCAGTTTAACATGTGCCTGGTCAGCAGCCATAAACAACAAATGAAGCTGATGCATACACATTTACACGCTGCGCTGATATTGGTGACCAACGTCATGAGATTACTTGACTCTAATCGTAATCATTTTTATCTTCGTTTCAGTGACACACAGGTGAAGATAAGGTGGCCGCTGTGTAGAGTGTGTTGGCTTTCTGCCCTTTGCAATGATGAAAAGATGGACAAGTACCAGAGTGCTTTTTGTAAATCCATATTGTTTGTAATTATGACATTATGAATGCCTACTCTTTTCATTGAATGACAATGATGTGTTTGTTAAATTATCACTTCTTTTTTCAGGTTTGATATAATTTTAGTACAATACTCCACAAACTGACTTGCTGCATTTGAGAAAATCAACCTTTAACGATGCAAGCAAATGATTATGATCAAATTATTAGAAACGTTTTTGTTGTATTACTCAATTTTAGGGTGGAATGGGGTATCATGGCATGCGTACAGTAGGATGCTGTTTGACTAAACAAGCCTTCGATGAACTCTTCGTTGATGCATAAAATATATGGCTTTAGATCTGGAGAAGAGAGGTGTGCGTACAGATCCCGTGATTCATAACAATCATTGCGAATATATCTTATTAATTTAAATCCAGTCGGTAGCCATTCAAAGACACAACTGCTTACAAATTTAAGAGGCTACAATTATCAAATGTAAACTTCCATCAAATACGTAGTGAATCTTTATTGTATCCTAAAATGCATATTATGCTTTCATCATGAAGGAATAAAGAGACTAGGTAACAAACCGTTGGACGTTTCCAAAAATCGAATCTTTCAGAGAACCGAATGTCTGCTTTCATATTTTTTAAAATGCCTTTGTCAATGACTAAATGAATGAATGCTATTTTCGATTTCGTTTTCAACTTTTCCGATACCATTTTTTCGTAAATACTTTCTGCTTGTATTGTCAGGCAGTGTAATTAGTAATTACAAAGTGGAGGACTTCATCATAAAAGTGGAATAAAGTATAAAGAAGAAATAAAGTTGAGAGCTTCAATTCAGAAATGGCTACTGTCCTAGATTGAACGGTACTTCTCCAAGATACTGCGCATTTAAAGATGTAATATGATTATGATACGTTTTGCTGTGAGATAACCAGCATAAACAGTACCTCAGTTCTTTCCAGCTCTTCCGATTTCAGTGATATAGTTACGGCAAGAACTGACTGACATAGCATTCAATCTACTTCCATTCTCCTGTCTGTCTTATGCATGGACCTTATATAGCATTTCTGCATGTATTTGCACTACAGGATGCCTTAAATTTAAACAAAGGTTTGGATACATATTATCCAACACTATTTAAAGGACCAATGACAGAGGAGGGTGCACCACAATGTGTATGACAATATCTGTCCTATCAACAGTGGTTCACACTATCATCGCTTACATAACTAAACCCTACTGCCTTTTAAGACTAAAGATGTTCAAGAAGATGTAGATCACTGATATAAAAGCATGGTTTTGTACACCTTCTATCGACTGCACATATTATAGCGAATATAGGAATTGCGAGTCTATCAACTTTAATGCAACAGGCATCTTCTTAAAAACGGAATAAATATGTCTTACTTATGTTGGTCAATGCATGGTTGACACTACTAATTTCTGCCTTGTGGAATATAAAGAGAATGCATCTTTCTCCAGCTTGCAGTCGAAATTTGACTTTTGACAGCTCCACAACTCCAGCCCTCAGCTTCTTAACCCTACATTCTCTCTTAACTTTTTGTTAAGCCAAATGTTTCAGTCGTGCTTCACCGCTCGAGCTTCCTGTTTCCTTCCGTTTAGCTAGCATTCCATTGCTGCTCTAATTATAGGATAGTTAGCCAAATTCAAATCAAACCAATTGTAGATAGTTATCAATTATATTTTTTTAATTGCAGTTAAATCATTTTTTATCTTGATTATTGGAAACAAGCTCAGTAAAAACTCGATTTTTAATTGCGTGCTCCGACTCTTCGTGGGACAAGACAACGTTCGTCCAACGGATATTCTCAGCGGATGCTCTCACCTTAACCCAACAATATTTTTGTCTGCGGTTTGCGGTAGGTTAAAGATTTATTTTGTTGCTTTTCTTACCTTTCCTATAAGTACAGCCTGAGTTCTGTTCTCGGCTTTCTTTCAAATGCTTTCTTTTCTCGCCTA
>JAQGAP010000769.1:0-27195 GCA_034697805.1 Orchesella bifasciata
AAACGCACGCACGCAAAGTGAGAATTCATTCAGATAACACCTGAAAAATATGTATTTACATGGTTTGAACAACTCTATTCATTACGTACATATATCCAATACATCACATTGAAATGACAATCTACCATGAAGGTGCATGCAAATATCATTCATATCTTGTTTAATCATGGAAGCACGATCTGAATGCTTTGTTCATACCATGATATCCATGTACACTGATCTGACGAGTCTCATCCTCAGTTTCAGTTGAGAAACTCAAGCTCACATTATATTCACTCATGAAACTAGGGAAGCTTACCTGAATCTTATAATAAGATAAGTACAGTGCAGTGTTTGAGGTGACTTGTGTCATAGTACTTCTTTCATACTCCAAGCTTTTATAGATGCTTACTATTTGCACTGCACGAGAATCACATTCAACACATGACCAGTCTGCACAAAACGAAGAAAAAGTACTAATTTATGTACCCAACAAGGCACAAAAGCCATATATGCATACTGTGCCTTGTTATGACTCCATACCGTCTGCTTTCAATGTAACATGTAACACTCACAAGTTTGTGAATGACAACTGAAATGGTTCACTACACACGTACCCAATCCTATCTCAAGTTGCATTGTATGTTGAGCTACAAGAACCCGCTTGCTTTATTGCAACAAAAGGAGAGCCCAAGCAAGGGACAGTCTAAAATGCATGAAATCGGTTTCCTTAAGTGCCTATTCACAATCAGATACTAAACCCTTATATAAATGTTTTACAAAGTGAAAGATTGGTCAAAATGTAAAAATCGGATTTATTGATGAAAACACATGTATTGTATCAGGAAAAACTTACAAAATGGACATAAAACATAATGAAAATCATCCTATTTTATGGAACGGTCATGCATCACGTGGAATAGAAGAGGACCTCAGATCGGGCACATTTGAACCTGAATTATGTACTGGTGAAACGATAGGAGACATACACTTTGAATCTAATCCAGTTGAGTAACTCAAACGAGCTGAATGCATAGATTGAATGTGCGATAATTACTTTCATAGCACAATGTCATGGCAGAAACCTAGCATCATTTTGCATTGGTAGACCTTAACTCTTTACTTCAGTCAGAAATGATAGGTTTGTTGGATGTGGGAACTGTATAAAAGGTATTGCAGAGTTCCTGGAATTGTCATCGTGAATATCATGACTATAGGTACGTGGAATGCATTAAGCCTAAGTCATAAGTATAATATGGTAACGTGAGCGGTGTCAACCATCACCCCACTCGTAACAAAAAGAGAAGCCGGTACACAATTATGCAGTTCCAGATCATACTGCTTATACTAATATAAATCAAATCAACTGTCGGGTTATGTGAATTAGAGGTGGGCTTTTGGTATAATCTCAGGGCCTGGCCTGGCCCTCACCCGTGACGATTTCAAACATACTTTTATACACATACATAAAAAATATTTTGGCACCTGCAGCTAATTTTCTTTAACAAATTGGTGCTGCTTAGCAGGAAATTTACTAAAAAACCAGCTGAATTCATTAAAACATTTCACAATTAATTAGAAACTGTAATTTCTATAATTACTTATTGTAGTTTTTCGAAGAAATTGATGAAGCTACTCTAAATACAACATTGATCTTTGAATGCGCGTATAGTCTACAGTAGGACAAACATAAAAGAGCTAGATCGTTATTCAGTTATGAGTTGATAGCACTCTGTACTATTTCACAGACTAATAGGCAAGTTTGTTAATTTTTCTATTCACTATATAATTTGCAACATATGCTAGTACAAATCGGGAGCCTGAAGGCACCTGTAACATTTTTATTTTCCACCTGGCCCGCCTGTGCCCACGACCTTTATTTCATTCGCCTGGCCTGTAGGCACCCGTTGCACACCTCTAATGTAAATGCACATGTGCATTGATTCCGTCATCCGTATAAAATAACAAATTGCAGGCGCAAAAGAAAAAAACAATTGATGAGAAGAAAACAAAGGTTTCAATAAAGTAGTCGATTCTTCAATAAATTCCTGTCCGCATGTAAGTGTACTCTTCTTATTCACGACGATTGGTCACTTTGCTGTCTCATTTCTGTAGTAAAAAAACTACTGCCATTAAGATATAATTATATTATTAACTTTCCTATGTTGGTGTTATAGATTTGGAATTATCGCCAACCGCAATTCGCAGTACTGCCCTGTGAGAACAACTATTCGATTGATTTTCGAGCAGAAAATCATTCATTCATGGATTTATTTTTCAGCGAGAACGTCTTGGGCGTTCCAGTCGGAAATTTGACTTGCTGTATTTTCTTTGCTGTGGTGACCATAGCTGCAGCATTTCGTTGGAAAAAAGTAATGGATCAAAAAGAGCAGAACAATTCATTATCACAAAATGCTGCAGCTCAAGAAAATGCGGAAGAACGGAAACAAAGAATACTGGAGGAAAGAAAGCCTGCGCTTCTTTGGAATACAGTGATGTTCTTTCCTGATTATCATGCTAGTGAGCCCGATTCAACGACCCAACAGTTCCTTTGGTACTTTGCGCAGGCTAGAATGAGTATTCTAGTTTGTATTTACAACTTGTCATTTCCGGAATTGATTTCTGTTCTCACCCAGCAGCACAAGCGAGGTTTGATTGTTCAATTTATTGTGGAGAATGAACTGACCGCTGACGCGCTGCGACAAAAAGGCTGTAAGACACTGAAAACAGTAGATAATTTCGATACAGTTGAAAAAATCGGGCCGAATTAATTGGAAACTAATTTTTTACAGTGCCATGTGGTAGGCTACCAAAAGATCCCCACATACTTTCATCACGCAAGCTGATGCATCACAAGTTTGCCGTAATCGATGAGGAGGCTGTGTTGACGGGATCAATGAATTGGAACCGTTGGGTAATAATCTGCATATTAAACGGAATGAAAATGGGTGAAGATATGATCAGTATGGAAAAATGTACTAACCCCAAGTTCCTAATTCCTAACTTTTTATTTTGATTTCAGGGGCTTTTGGGTAACAAAGAAAATGTTTGCGTCTCTACCAACCCCATTTATGTTAAAATATACCTAAAGGAGGTCTTAAATCTTATTCGGATTTGTGAAGAAGAAAACACATTCCATTGATTGACTGGTTCATTATTTTGACCGTTCCTTCATTGTTTTTGTGAATACGCAACATTGAGGACAATCAATAGGAAGTAAATTTTCTTCTTCTTTAATTGCTTTAAACTGTATTTTGCAGTTACAAATAAATTAAAGTATTACGTTATGATATCATTAAATATATCATGCCACCAAGAACCTTGCGACAAGCAATATTTTCGCAAAGAGCGATGGATTGTTAATACGCATAATTCAGTTTTCCAAAAGCATCTATTTGCCATTTGTAATCCCATTTGCATTTTAACTACGAATCTTACTATTTATTGGCATAGACAGGCATGCAAATCGCTTTTACATCGTTACCTATATTGCACCGGTTCATAAAATTGTATAGATATTATTGCACTGAATGGATAAGTACCGAAAACAACGTACATATCATAATGTCCATGCACACTGAACTCACAAGACTCAGCTTTCAGTTGAGAAAGGGAAGCTTATATATATATACACTTATAGCCATGAATCTAGAGAAGCTCTCCCTTTATCTTGTAATAGGATAACAACATTCATATAGATACATTTTGAGGCGAATGGTAAGGTTTTTTTTTACATAATCCAGAAAGCAACAAGGTTCACGCATCATGTACGTTGTTGTTTAGAAGAATTATGAAGCTTTGACAAAGCCCAATGGAGATGAGGCGTAGTATTTCTTGTAAACTGCAGGCTTACTAATCGCACTTCATGCAAATCTGCCTCATCGCATGACCAAACAGAAGTACTAATTGATGTGCCCAAGAAAGCAAAAGTCACAAATGTACACTGCACCTGCAGGTACGAAACATAAGCTTCAGTTATGCTATTACTTGTTGTCGTTGTTGTCATAAAGGAGACAGAGTATAATGTGGCGGCATTAGTCTGATAGCTACTAAAAAGCAACAGTTTGCATACGTCCACATAAAATCTTTCAAAGTACAGTATCCATTAAAATGATTTATAGCCAAATTCGTCAACCCATGCACCTTTGTATTTCACTCATACGAATTTTACCATGCAAATATATTGAGTTGTTGTGTTGTAGCATCCTAGAAATATGCAAACCCAAACTGAGAGAGAACCTTTCTGACGGAAAATCATAGCAGATACACACACAGCTGCGTTGACGAGGCTGGGTGTTTGGTATAGGTATATATGAAGCTGTCATGAAACCTTGTGTTGTAAGAAACCCAAGAGGTGCAATGTTTTACGAGCATTCAAGACGTATTCGACTTTTGATTTGGAATCTTACATGTTAGAAGAGAAGAAGATAAGGCACAATATAACAATGTGTGTTGGCATATGAGACAGAGTGTGGCTACTTGCATTCTTCAAGCCATCTATGTTGGACCGGCACTGAAAGTGAGTCAGCTTTTCTTAAAAGGCATTAGCAGAGTTCTTACTCTTATTCTGACATTTTTTTCCTCTTTGCTCTTCACTTTTCTATTTATTCAACGGTGTTTATATTTAACAAGGGGTCAGTCAGTCGTTGAGTTACTAACAGGTTACTATTTGAAAAATGTCATTTCAATATAATGAGCTGATCTGCGTCTCCGGAAATGTGGGGACGGTTGACATTGGAAACGCAGCAAAGACGGTGTTCTTTCCGTGTGACCATTTTGGGAATGGTAAGTAGCAGTTTAGTTGATGAAAATGTGGACCAATTGTTATTTGCCAATTATTAAAAGGTTGGAGGTTTACATCCTGCGCATTTACTATGTTAATGTGTTATTGTGACTGTTCATTCAAAGGCTGTCGTGCTCTGCTTCTCGCCAAGGAAAAGCTGGAACATGAGCAAACGTGTGACTTCCGGAACTGCGTTTGCCCATATCCAGGTGAAAGCTGCAAATGGCAAGGTCCTGTTGAGCGAGTGCACCACCACCTGATGACAAATCACAATAATCTTGCTACATTTCAAGGTAAGACCAATATTTTAGCATTATTTGACAGCTCCGAGAAAATAACTACATAGTTTTGTATGATTTGATGTAGGTGAAGACCACATAATCCTAGCGAAGGACATAAACCTCGCTGGAGCTCTGGATTGGTGAGTCTCCAGTAGTAATGTAAATACGACCGGCCAAGCAACCTTTTTGTAACTCGGGAGCAGTGTACTTACCTTTGCGTACTTTCTAAAGATTTAAAGCGCTCATTCTTTCAATCTGGAAACATTGTAGAAAAAAGGGTTTTTTTCCGAAGGTACCTAAAGGCTTAGAAAAATTGGTAGAGTTACTGTCGCCTACAAAAGGTTGCTCAAGGGATCAACTTTGCTACGATGTATATGAAATTGTATATATGAAGCATTGCTATATAATGGTGCGCACAGTTGGTGTGATATAGTTGAACTCTCGAACAACCTTTTGTACGCGACAGTAACTCTACGTTTTTTTAAGACCTTCGGGTACCTTCGGAAGAGAACCCTTTTATCTACCATGCTCCCTGATTGAAAGAATGAGGGCTTTAAATTTTTAGAAACTACGCAAAGGTAATTATCACAGGCTCATCAAGTATTCTTCTTTCAAATCAAGTGCTGCGTCAGGTACCTTGAGAAATTGTCCTTCTTCGATCAATAATGTTACTCCTTAGTTACAAAAGGCTGCTTGGTCGGTCGTATTTACATTACTGGTCTCCAGTATATTATTGTTTGCTGTTGCGTCACGTTAAGAAATATGATGTAGGTTAGGTTTCCAACAAATTCCTTTCTACTTTCAGGATCGTGATTCAGTCCTGCTTTGGACAAACCTTTGTTGTCGTCCTAGGAAAGCAATATCGGTGGGATGATATACAGTTCCATGCTGTCGTGCAGCTAATCGGCAATCGAGAGCAAAGCCAGAAGTTTACGTACCTGTAAATATCTTGGAAGCTAAGCTGTATATTTAATTTTTCTTTAAATCCCTAAACCCTTTTGGGAAAACTTTAATCGTAGATTGGAACTCAATGGAGGCTATCAGCGACTGGTATGGAAAGGAACTACCCGTCCCATTCATGATGGAGTCCCCTCCGCCATTGAAAGCGGTGACTGCCTCCTGTTCGACTCCAAAACTGCTAAAATTTGCGCTGAGAACGAGTGTTTGAGAATGCGAGTTATCATTTCGGTGGTGAGCTTCTCAACTCATTTTTAAATTTCGTATCTAAATAATTTAATCTCAGTTGTTAACTAAATAAACCCTTATTTTTTATCGTGACAGGCTCAACAGGATGAGATCTCTCCACCGTGTATCCAGTGCAACATCCCGGTTACATGTCAACGGCAAGATGGTCAAGCCCCAGCCGTGACCCTTCACTATCTCCCAGCAGCCCCGGTGGAGTAGTCAGTTAGTCGACCACTCTCTTTTGCGTCAGCACCAACATAATTGTGTTTCTTCGTTGTTAAGTGTGTTTTGTATGAATACTTAACTTATTTTCTTCGTTAGTCAGTAGCAATGTGCTGGTCATTTAATTTCAGAACATGAAATTAATCATGTAAATGTCTTTTTACTACATATTCCTTCCACTTTTCTATGATAATATATACTGATGCTTAATTGCCATTTGTAATTCAAAAATGTTAGGAAAATCCCCATTCAACGAACTATGATAATGTGCTTGTAGTTATAGTCATTTGTAGGATGAGTCCAGCGTATAATACTTTTATGAATAAACAAAATGTTATTTTTGTTACACCCTTCACACTGCCAAGATGATGTTGTTCCTAACATGTTTTTGCTTCCTTTTGTAGCAGGGTAATCACTTAATTATGCTAACTACATCATTTATTTGATAAAGTTTCTTTTATTCTTTGAGCCGAACAATGAACAACATGATAACTATATATAAATGTAAATCAAATCTCTATGGTTGGAAATGCACCCAAGTTCCACCACATAGGGTCGAGTTCAATTTGTTGACGAGGACATTCACCTCCTTGTTCTTCTCTACCTCGATTCATGGCACGGGCTACAGATCCTCGGAAGAAGGCACGGCGGGGTGGCCGCTCATTGATGAACCTCCTTCCATCAAACACATGAAACAAGTTCATTTCATTCCGCATCCGTTGGGACTCTTGATCTCCACCTCCTAAAAATAAATCAAGATGTTTTTTTTTCAGTTTATGTTTTCAATTGACAGTTTTAGTCGCATTGCATTTGCCAACAACTTGAGGTTGAGATAGTGTTCAATAAATCATAATTAAATTCAAACGGGGAAGGATGGATTTACTGACCTTGAGAGTGTTGCTGTCCACCAGCGTGGTTACTGAAACCCAGGCGGATCGGCAGCTCGCGAGACATGATCGTCACTGCAACCAGAAAACGGTTAAGGTGAGATACATTTCTTTATAAGTTGCTGAAGCCATTATGTAAACATAATTAAAAGAGTAGCTAAACATACCATCGTAAATGTCAGTCTGCTGAGAGTCCAAAGGATTAGGCTTAAGTGGACTTTTCTTCATCCTCTTCTCCGTCTTCCTCCCGTCCACAAAACTTTCCACCTTTTCAATATCTCCATTGTCTGGAGATGAGACCCTCTTCATCTTGGCTACCCGCCGAACCACCCGCTTTGCCACCAGCTTCTTCTTTTCTTCACAGCCTCTTCCTCCCATCTTCAACGAGTCTTCTCTCTTCCTTTAAAATATCAAAATAGCACGAATGTATTAAATACTTAACGTTCCCGTACTAATGGTGAATGTCGTAGTCAGGTCAGGTATTTGCTGGACTAGATGTTCACGAGCATTTCAAACAACCACAGAAGTGAACAGTAGAGATAAATACAGCAAATATTCAGCCTAAATTGATAGAAGAACTTGGCGCCTCTTTTTGTGCACTGAAAATCTCACCTGTGAGCAATTTATTTGATAAGCGTGATGTCTTCAAAGCATGAAAAGAATAGTCAATTAACCGAAATTTTCCAAACTTATTAAAAGTGACAACAAATACTCATGGTTATTTCCCTAAACAAGCCTGAACATGCTTATATACTGATGATGTCAGCTGGAATGAAGCACACTTGCACTCTTAGTCAGTACGTCACACCACTGCAATGTCTCTACGCAAAATGTTCACACATTTGTTTTGGCTTTGTTGCTATTGCATCAAGCACGTTGCATGTTATGCATGACCAAGTCATATTCTGCATAAACCCAAGTACACTTACAAAGTTCAAGGGCAAGCATCCTGCAAAATCTTACCGCATATGCAATCGACTTACACCGGTATACGTGATGGACATCAAGGTAAATTTCAGCTTTACAACGTTTTGCACAAATCGTGTGATACCTTTGGCTTCATCATTTCACGTTACTTTATGGAACATACTAATTGCCACGAACCCTCATTCCTGGTTCAGCTTCTGGTGAAGACACTCACTCACTCAGTTTTCAATTCTGAAACTAGAATTTTGTTCAGAAACATAAGAATCGAAGATTTTCAGAAACTATGGATCATCCAATAGCTTCCACATCCTCAGGCTGGTCTGCAGATCAGGAAGAACTTGGAGCAGTCGTTGGACCTACCGAAACTCCGGATGCTGGTCGGCCTGCGGACCTTTTCGTCTTATTCTCTAGCGGCTATATGAAGACGTGTCCATACGAAACAAACCATATTGTCAGGTAACGGCGATTCTAAGGATTTTCAGGGAACAATGTTCATGATATAAGCTACGTAATATTTTCTATTGCTTTTTAATACAGGGAAACTCGCTTTTCCAAGCATGTCATGAAATGCAGACACGACTTTGTGATCTCTCAAGCCGAGGAGGGGAGGGAAGTTCTCATGTTGCCCTGCAGGTACAACCCTGATCATCAAGCCCTAGCCCAAGAGCTGGTATACCATGAAGAATTTTGTCCTGACAAAGAGCAAGTTGGACTACTACAAAACTTATTGGAGGGAAGTACTGATGACGAAGAAGACGTCGTGATTGGAGGGTATGATACTCAACTTGAGAATGCACAGGACGCTGTGAGTCCGACGCAGTCGGAAGACAGCACACAGCCAAGACGACGAGGAAGGAGGGTTCGGTTAGCCGATTTAGAAGGGCCAAGAAACGTTCCAGAAGAAAAGTAACAATAAATTATAGTCATGTGTTGATGTAACTTAAGCTAAAGTAACAATGTATGACTTGTTTAAAAAATGTTTTTCTTGGTTTTTCTTAGTTTTACTGAGGATGAGGATGAAGAGGAGGTGGATGATGACTGGTTTCCGCTACTACAAAATGAAGTTGACACTTCATGGTTCGATTGGTACAGGGATCCGAGGGAAGACTATTACCATGAAAATGAGTATGACGACTACTTCTACCAATAATGTGGATGGACTCTAGTTTAATAGTGTACTTTTTCTTGATATGTCTTTGATTTGAAAGAAATATACGTTGATGAATTGTTATAGTAGAAATCTTAGTTTACTTAAGTACGTGTGTATTATAGAATTTAGGTCAAGTTTCTAGTAAGGACGGCTAGTTGAAAAATGAATTTGTCGTATTCGAGCTGAAATACTAATATTGGAAGGTAGTACGTGTTTAAATTCCACCTCTAACCTAAATTATTACACATTATAATGAATTAGTAAATGATTCTAGTTTCCGTCACACGAAATCCAAAGTTGCGTAGTTATTTTTATTGCCATAAAATTCACAATAAAAAAAATTTAGATCTGGTACCCGCAAAATCATTGGTGAAATCTAGTAGGTGCATCGGTCATGCTTAATATTTCTCATGTTTTCTCATCCCGTCACAGTCCGGCTCTACAGCAGACTTTACTTTGTATACATTGGATTTATGAAGAATGCAGGAGAAGCCACATACCACAGTCAGACTCTACTTAAATCTGTTATGCATATCTACAAGTATTGAAAAGCTGGTGAAAGCATAGCAATGTGGATAGTTTGGTTTTTATTTTTTAATTCATTGCATAATTACATTGCGTAGTGCTATTACAGATGTGATTTTAACATAAAAGTTTTGATGTGATGCCTATACATCTTGTTTGTGCTTTCCAATATGTGTGAAGAGGGACCAAAAGGTCTTTTATTGACTTTGACAATAATTTTATTCACTTTCCTCGCTGCTCAGCTCATGATGGGATATGTCCCGACGATTATTCATCGTAGATTTGGAGTGGCCACTGCCTCTTCGGGCAAAATGGCCTGAGAGGGTGCTATCTCCTGGTTTCCTAAAATCAAAGTGGTTTAGCTGCTGTGGAACATGCCTTCTCGGAGAATCTATGATATCTGAGATATCGGTTAATGAATTTTTCCTCTCCTTCCAATCCTCTCCATTTTCACTACCGTGTGCTTTCACTGCCTCCTCCGCAAAAATTGCGGACACAGTGGCCACCGTGACGATGGCTGGTTCATGCAACGCAGCTTTCATGGCACTCCTGCCTCTGCTTAAGGTGGAACTGGTTGAAGTTGAGCACCTCGAGATATCAGCCAGGTTTTCTTCATCGATTCTCTGCAAGCCTGGCAGCAGACCCTCAACCCCCATTCGTCTTAGAAGTAGAGAAGAAGCAGAAGTTAGTCGGGAGAGGGAATCCAACGGTTGTTCCTCAGCTTCAGCTTGACATTCGCTTCCGGTATCCATTCCCATCCCAATGATCTCATCGCCTTTCTGCAAAAACATACATTTTTTATTAGTTAAGCTCAAAAATACATCAAAAAAATGATACTACTAACAGCCAACGCCGCAATCTCCTCCTCAGCCTGCGAGGCACTGTTACGAGCTTCCTTTTCCAGTCTGAGGTCAGTTAAGCTCAACGCGAAGAACTCTTGCTTTCTCGCCATGTAGTCCTTTGTCTCTTCTTTGGATCTTCGGCGGTACACCACAAATACGATGAAGTGGGTCAGAGCTAAAATAACTAAGGTCGAGAAGAGTACGCCGTAGAAGATGTAGAGCCGGACTCTTTTTGTCACGCAACTTTCGTTGCACTGCGGGGGATACATTTTGAGGGTCAAAATTTCTCTTTTTGGGATATTCTTTTGGTGCCGGTAAATCTTATACTAGGAAAGAAACGAGCGATTGAAAGCAAAGCTATAGCAAGCATTGGCTTCAGAAAGCTATGGTGAAAGTATGTATGTATGTGTGCCAACCATATATATGCCACTGGAGAGGAAATTAACTCCTTGATTGTTTTGGAAATGAGTTCTAGTCTTAAATATGAACATGAGCTCGTTTCAAGGACAGGGCATTAATACAGCTGGTAGATTTACGGGATAAAATCGATTGATCGCATTATCAGCAACTACCAGGTAAGCTCTGTTGGTCGTAATCGCTTTCGATTTCCGGTGGTGGTGGTCTGTGTGTTTTAGTTTATGGATTTTCAATACCTGTTATATATTCATCGTGTAGTTACCCATCCAAAAGTGCAGGTATTTCTGAGATTTCGCCAAAATTGAGATGTATGCATATAACATGTAAATGAGCTTTGATGCTTAACGGATAGCACTAGATTGTGAGATTTCCTTTCATAATGTGCGATACGACAAGAGTTCCAAAATTGCAATAGTCTTGATGCATTAGCTTTTTCATGTCACTCATAATCAGCATCATGAAAGCTCATGTCACTCGGATAAAACGATTCCAGCACACCTGTACTGAAGTCATTTCAAATCGAGAGAAGCTTGTTTCACAAATTGAACAGAAATGAAAGTTAAAAGTTTGTGGATGTGCATCATGACGTCAGAATTGACATATTTTATGTCCCTCACACCTGTCACATCTCAAATACTACGATTTCTCAAGACACCCCACATGTGAGATCTTAGTTATCCATATACTTGGCGAGTATCCTCGAGTTATATCATGTTGAATGAAAGCACCTGTGTAAAAGAATTAGTTTTTTATTACACAAATTATGCATTTTTGTACAGCGCACACTTTATTTGTAAATCCAAAGTCTTTTTTCAACAATACGACTCCAGTCCTTCTCCATTACTCTCTCGAAGCAAGATCTTCAATTTGGGACGCAAATACTCATGTAGTACTTCCTTGTCAAGAATCGCGACTTGACTCTTAATCTCAGTATCCCTTTTTGCATGTTTCTTTCCCCAACATTTGCTGCAACAACTACAACAGCACCTTATCACACTAACTACCATTGAGAAGAGCACAATGCTGACTATCCACAGAGCAATCATTCGGTCTCTAAACTCAATCTCTCCATCAAACACGTCCAATTCTTTGCTCTCAACAAAAATCTTAAAGTCCCCAACAATTTCAGTGAGCTCTGGATACGCCCTTGTAAACAGCTTTGTAACATCATCTCTCGTCAACACTACATTTTCGTGTGGATCCAACACACTCACATGAAATAATGTCTTGCTTTGGTTGGTCACTTCAATATTGAAGAATAACCCGAATAGTTCCTCAAAATCGGCCTTCAATTGGCCCATGTTTATTTCCATTAAGGTGTTATTGACATTTTCTGGCTGAAACTCAATTTTGTGGGAGTTATTCACACAAAACAAATTAATTTTTGAGGTATTTGTAACACTTGTGTCAACTTCACTCACACTTTTCTCACGTAGCAGCGTTGCTCTTATACTCAGCTCAAAGTAGCCACTCAGGCACTGATTAACATCGTGGTTGAGGGTGAGCTCACCACTTTCATAGTCCAGAATAAAAACCGGATCCCCCCGACTTTCAAATCGTTTGTGGACCTCTGAATCATGAATGTATGAAACGAGCATTGCGTTTTCTACGCCGTAGACTACCTGCTCCACATAGCTATTTTTTATTGAAACCCTGAGAATGGAGTTCCCTGAAGATTCTCCTTCTGATAAAAATCCAATGTATTTGTCTGCCGTAAACTGGAAATCTTCTGCTGCTGAAGAAATTGGTGGTATTGGTTTGGGAGTCGTGGTTGTTGTAGTTGTCGTGGTGGTGGTGGTCGGGAGTTGTAAAGGTTTTACCCGAATCGTGATGGTTTTCTTTGCCACGTGACAATCATCTTCCTCAAGAGCCAACTCCGTATATATGCTCCGGTTGTAATAATCATCAAATGCTTTCACAACCAGTTGGTACTCCTTCTCTATCCCTTCCACATCATCATCATGATCATCATCCAATCTTCCAATTACTTGAATTTCTCCGGTGATAGAGTCAACGCTAAATTTTCCACTGGAACTATTCCTGTCCATTATATAAGTAACTATTCCGTAAATACCAGTGTCTACATCGTCAGCATGTAGTTTTGCCACAGTTGTGCCCAAAGTGACATTTTCCATTAATGTCAAAGATGAAACCGAATCCATGAAAATGGGCTATAAATATTGATAGTAATATTTAAAAATAATATTAATGCTGTATGGATTGAATAATGCACTTGTTCCACTTACGCAATTATCATTTTCATCTTGGACATTAATAATGACTAAAGCATCTGCCACATATGTTGAGCCATCTTTCTCCTTGTCACCTTCCTCCACAGCTCGAATTGTGAAGTTGAAGGAGCTTCCTAGTTCATAATCAACCATGGCGATAACTTTAACATCTCCAGTATTGGGATCCACTCCGAATGGAAAGTGAGTCAAGTTGCGTGTGAAGTTCACAATGGAATACCGTATCACAGCATCTTGAGCACTACCAATTGCAGTCACTTTGACAGCCTGCGTTCCAATCTCAACATTTTCTTTCACAGTGGCTGAATACACATCTTGACTGAATTTTGGAATCAATTCACGAACGGAAAGAATGAGACCAATTTCCGCAAACTGCCTTCCTATTTCTGATGCTATGTCCTCAACTCCCAGAATTAGATGGATTTGGTCAACCCAAAAACAATCTAACGCTGTTTTCCCAGCCTTGACATCCCCGTCAATATCACCTATTGTGAAGTAATTCATCAGCTCTAGTCTAACTGGCCAACCGTGTCGGAATGCCCTGCTCTGATTGTAATCAATGGAGAATATGAGCCTTGCGTCGCTATCAGGGTCCGATGCTTTCACTGAAGTTATAATTGCCCCTTCACTGAGATTCGGATGAACTGTTGCAAAAAGAAAACTTTCACCTTTTGATCCATCATGCTGAAAGGAGGGTGGACGCCTGTTGGTAGCAATGACCGTTATATTCACAATGCAACTCTTCTCCGTTTGATGAAACCCGTCTGCATTTGTCGCTATAATTGACAGCACATATTGACTCTTTACATAAAAATCTAGTGGCACGCTCGTGAGCCTTATAACTCCAGTTTTAGCATCAATATGAAAACTGGGAGCAATTTCACTCATTTTATATGTTATGCGCTTGTAGACTGGCGTTATATCTCCGTCCTCAGCAAAAACCGCAAGAATTTCAGTTCCCTCAGCCACATCCTCTCGGATTGATATCTCATAGTAATCTTCCGTAAACTTGGGTGGGCAATCATTTTCATCTTCAATTTTTATAATAACTAACGCATCTGTGATTTTGGAAGATGCA
This sequence comes from Orchesella bifasciata, assembly GCA_034697805.1. Taxonomy (NCBI): domain Eukaryota; kingdom Metazoa; phylum Arthropoda; class Collembola; order Entomobryomorpha; family Orchesellidae; genus Orchesella; species Orchesella bifasciata. Next base: position 14,526 of record JAQGAP010000769.1, read on the forward strand.
GCTTTCTCCCCATCTCTTTCCTCAACAGCTCGAACACTAAAATTAATTAAACTTGTTTGTTCGTAGTCAACATTTTCCTGAACTTTAACTGCCCCAGTTAAGGGATCCACATCAAAAGGAAAGTGAGTCAGGTTGGGCGTGAAGTTCACAATTGAATACCTCACAATTGAGTCCTGAGCACTGCCAATAGCACCCACTTTCAAAATGACAGTTCCAATCTCCACATTTTCTTTTACATAATGTTCGTAAACAACTTGACTGAATTTTGGAAAGTGCTCTTCCCCTTCAATAACAGAAAGAATGAGACCAATTTCCGCAAACTGCCGTCCCGACTCTGATGCTGTATCTTCAACCACCAAAATAAGATGAATTTGATCCACCCAAAGGCAATCTAATGCTTTTTTCCCAGCCTTAACATCACCTTGAATGTCATTAATGGAAAAATAATTATTTAGCTCTAGTGTAACTGGCCATCCTTGGCGGAATGCCCTGCTCCGATTGTAATCAATGGAGAATAGGAGTCTTGCGTCACTATCAGGATCATTTGCTTTCACTGAAGTTATAACTGATCCTTCGTTGAGATTCTGATGAACTGCTGCGAACAGGAAACCATCTCCACCCGGCTGGAAGGAGGGTGGACGTTTGTTTGTAGCAATAACCGTTATATTCACCACACAACTCGTTTCCGTTTGATATAATCCATCTTCATTGGTCGCCACTATTTGTAGCAAATACTGAGACCGCACGTAATAATCTAAAGGCACGCTTGTGATCCTTATAACCCCGGTTACTGCATCAATATGAAAACTAGGAACGTACTCTACCATCTTGTAAATTATGCGGTTATAGGCTGGTGTTATGTCACTGTCCACCGCGGAAACGGCGAGGAGTACGGTCCCTTCTGGTATATCTTCCCGGATAGCAATTTCATGGTGTTCTGTAGTATACTTTGGGTAGCAGTCATTTTCATCTCGGATCATAATGCTGACCAAAGCATCAGTAAAATTTGAAGAGTTGTTTTTCTCCTCAACAGCCCGAACTGTAAAATTGATTGAGACCACTCTTTCATAATCCACACTTGCATTAACTTTAACATCCCCAGTTGTAGGATCAACCTCAAAAGGAAAGTCAGTCTGGTTGGGCGAGAAGCTCGTAATAAAATACCGTATCACAGAATCTTCCGCACTCCCAATAGCCCCAACTTTAAAAGGGATCGTTCCGATCTCGACGTTTTCCTTGACTGTCGCTGAATATACATTTTGACCGAATTTTGGAAAATGCTCTTGCTCTTCAATAACTGAAAGAATTAGTCCAATTTCCGCAAACTGCCTTCCAGTTTCTGACGCCGTGTCTTCAACAACCAGAATCAGATGGATTTGGTCCATCCACAAGCTATCGACATCTTTCTCCCCAGCTTTGACTTCCCCATGAACATCATCAATTGTAAAGTAGTTCATCAGCTCCAGTGTCACTGGCCAACCGTGTCGAAATGCCCTGCTACGATTATAGTCAATGGAAAATCTTAGCCTCGAATCTGGATCAGGGTCTGTGGCTTTCACTGTAGTTATAATTGAGCCTTCTCCGAGATTCTGGGAAATTGGTGCAAACAGGAAGCCATCCTGTGTAGATCCATCTTGCTGGAATGAGGGTGGACGCTTGTTAGTAGCAATCACAGTCACGTTTACCACACAATTCTTTTGCGTTTTGTGTAAATTATCCTCATTTGTTGCTACAATTTGCAACACATAGTGACTCTTCACATAATAATCTAAAGGTACGCTTGTGAGACTTATAACGCCTGTTTCCGCATCAATATGAAAACTAGGCACATATTCCATCATTTTATATATCACTCGATTGTAAGCTGGCGTTGTGTCATCGTCTTCCGCAGAAACCGTGACGATTACAGTCCCCTCAGGTGAAGCTTCTTGGACCGCAATTTCATGGTAGTCAGTTGTAAACCTCGGGACGCAGTCATTTTCATCCAAAATAAGAAGGGTCAGATTTACTCTGGAACGTTGTCGTGGGTGTCCCAAATCATGGGCTTCCAGAGTAAAGTTTATCTCCTTTCCCGGAAATCCTAAAGACTCATTCAAGGTGGATGGGAGTGTCTCAAAGTCAAAAGGCTGTAGGATCTGAATTAGCCCTGTGGTGGGGTTTATCATAAGCCAGGAACCCGAATTTCCGGAAATGATTTTATAGCGCACTGCTCGATTTCTATAGTCTGCATCAATATCGCTGGCGTAAATTGGGGTTGAAAACTGGAACGTGTTGCGATTTTCCATAACAATATATTTGTAGTAAAAGTTGTCAAAAATGGGACTGAAAATTGAAAACCAAAAACATGTAGCTGAGTATTAAAAAGAGAAGGATACGAGTATGTCTTTACAGCTTTTGTTGACTCACGCGTTATCATTCACATCGTCAATCTTGATAGTCAAATTGGTGGTTGTGCTACGAAAATAATTTTTTAATTATAAATGAGTTTTTTAACACAACAACCCAATTTCACTAAATTATTACCATATTCCATTTCCCACATTGTCGCATGCACTCACGAAAAGGATTGTCTGTGCATATTCCTCGCGGTCGAAAATGGTCAGGTTGGGATTAATTATTGTAAGCACTCCTCTGTCAAATTCAATATGAAAGCTAAAAAAGGGGGAAAATAATAATTATTTTCAAACTTTCCCTCGATTTTTTTTTCATTTATAAAATGAGATTTACCCAGGGTCCATATTTGGGAGGCTGTAGTAAATTCCCAAGGATCCCAAAACTCCCAAATCATCATCCGTCGCCTTTACCTTCGTCACCCTTGTCCCATTCTTTGGATTCTCAGTAACGTGAAATGTGGTCTTGTTCATCCGAAAAACTGGGCTGTGATCATTATCATTTTTTAGCAGAATGTGGAGCGTAACACTTACTTGGTTGTTGTCCTCATCGGTAGCAAGTAGACTAATATAATGTTCTGAAAGGATGAAAGGAATCAGTGAAAAAAGTTCCATTATAGAGTTTTAATATTTAGTATGATTTTCTGTTTTGTTTTGCCTCTTTGAGCTTCGTAATCCAACAACTTGGAGTCCTTGACTGTTAAAGCAAACCGTATTTTTCCGTAGCCTTCAGCTGGGATTATGTCAAAGGTGCCATAATCTCCAATAACTCGGAGACGAATCAGACCAATTCCCGACTTGATAAAAAGTTGTGTTGATAAAAATGTTATAAAAATAAAGCACTGTAATGCAATATGATTTTTTTCACAAAAAACAGTGGTATACTTTATCATTGTCATAGACTTCGGGAATGCCACCATCCAGCCACTGGATTGGGGTGCCGTCGGGACTATTTTCATGTACAACGCCTCTGTACTCATCACTCTTGAATTTGGGTCTAATAATGGAAGAAATAAATAGGTTTAAAATCAAATAAAACGTTGGAAAATGTTGGAATGTGTGACCCACTTCTCTGGCACATCCAGGATCTTCACTTCCACACTTGTTTCGCCTGTTCTCTTTTCCCGAGTGTACCTTTCCTTTGCTCTGATATAGAGTTTGTAGTTGTCTTTTCGACTGGCGTTGTACGCGAATGGAATCTTCGTTCTTACAACGCCGGTCTTTGCATCAATCGCAAACATGTTTTTGAAACTGCCTAATTCATAATACATTTTTTCGCCTTTCCCCCCGGCATCCCCATCTACCGCTTTCACTACCAAATGCAAGAATAGAATTTGAGCAAAAAATTTAATTTTTCCGAGGAATATTACTTTGAAAATTGTTTAAACGGTTAGGTTTATACCTTCAAAAATTGTGGTGTTAACAGTAATATTTTCAAGGATTTCCACAACATCCACAGGAACTGACACGAACTCGGGTCCACAGTCATCATCATCTTCAACCAGGACGGTGATGTTTGCAACGGTTTTCCTGCTCTGTATAATATTGGGGGAGAAGTGAGATCAGGTTAATTTGTTTTACTTTTCTAAAATTGAGTCAATAATTTTTTACTGCCAAAACTTACAAGCTCTTTGTCCAAAGGAAGATCTTGAGCAATAACTCGAACCGTATGTGACGTATTTCTCTCATAGTCCAACGCTTGTATGAGATGGACAACAGCCCAATTATCATTAGTGATTGTTAGGTTAAACTTGCCTTTATCATCTTCATCCACCTCCAAGCTGTAGGTCACATCGCCATTTGGCCCCTCATCAGCATCTCTGGCCTTCAGCTTAGCAATTTGGCTGGGTACCTCACTGTTTTCAATGATGGAAAACGTACCATTGAATAGCTCAAAAACTGGACTGTCTGAAAGAACACATGCAGAAAGAAGACTTAATAATTTGCCATATATCACAGTTCACTTAAAAAATGTAACAGGAACTTACTATCATTCACATCTTGAACAACGATGAGGAGGAATTGGATTTTACCAGGAAAAGGCACTCGCCCGTCAACCAAAGTCAGATCAATCCAATACTCGGAAACGTTCTTGGAATGACAAACAAATGTTATGATTTTTTTTTAGTGGATAGGCAATTATTAATTTATTTACGCATCATTCTTTTCAATTACCTCTCTATCCAGTTCCTTATTTAGCCTTAAATCTGCTTCAGTTTTTGACACTCGCTCTATATAAAAAGGGTTCTCATTTTCAGTAAAGGTTTTCATTCCAAAGGAGAGTGTGTCGTGGTCATGGTCCTCTCCCTGGATGCGACGTATCAAGGTTCCGTTGGGCTGCCCTTCTGGCACGTATAATACTGAGGTTCTGTCATTCGGGATGAAATCTGGGATGAAGTTAGCGTCAATAGTTATGGATAAATGCAGAATTAAAACAAAACACTTCAGTATAGGAACGATACAGGGATAATGGGTCCCCATATTTTTCCGTATGGGCTTCCTACAAATAAACAGGTTGGTGACTGCAACCAAAGACGAAGTGAATATGAAAAAGTATTAAGAAATCTAGGTGATATAATTTTAATGTGCATTGTTTTATCGTCGAGCTCGAAAGTAGGTTATGTAAAAAAATAGCTGTCATTCATGGCGATGTTATGCCGTGTGTATATAAAAATTATGCATGCATAATATATATTATATAAAGCTTAGTTATGTATTCTACTTTAATACTTTTATTAGAGTAGTAGTTCAATAAAAACTTGCCCCATTTGTTCGTATGAATATGGAAAAGTCATATAATTTCCTCTATACTATACGCTTACATACCGGTGCAGTACAGTACGCTGTTCACTAAATATTCAACACACCAATGCATACAACAGCACCAACAGCGTGGTGTGAACTTCCTATATACAAAACCATGCATTTGCCAACTAAGATTACGTCATTTCTGCTATCGCATTAGGAGGATAGCTATTTTGAGGTGACAAATTTTCCATATTAGTATATAATTTAGGAGCAGTTTCATTGTTTTCAGTGTTCCATTGATAACTTGTGTTTGTTGAAGTTTACACTTTTTTTGCATATGGATCATTATGCACAAGTATAACTCTCATAAAACTAGCCCACATTGCAAACGAAGGAAAATGTGATACTGTACATTAGTGTTGGGAATCACGTTGCGTTGTAGAAAAAGCTGGCATGCATTTCACATTGCATTGTGCACGTCATGAAAGGCGAAGTGGAGAGGAGATGGAGCGTCAAGCAAAGAGATGCTTGGAAAGTGATATGCATGAAAGTTAATAGAAGAGCGACGTCCTTATCGAGATAACTTAAGTATTATGGACCCTCCAAAAATATAAATGTATTTTTACTGACAATGGCAACTGGCTAAAAGCATAACGTAATGCATTTAATTGGATGATCAAATTAGGAACTACCAGTTTATTCAACGAGATTGGTTCATTACATCACAACGACTTTCACCATAATTAATGATGACAAGTGCAAACACAATCTATTTTTTAACTAGTTAAGAGTGAAGTACAAGGTAGGTATAAATTCATTAAGTTTAAACGAATCAACTATAAGTAAAAGTATTAACTAAGTAATAAAAGCATCCAGTCACAGACATATAGTCTAGCCTAAAATCGGGTTAACAAACGAAACGAATTCTAAAAAGGAAATATCACTACAAAATTAGATGAGTCAATTATCTAAAATACGGAAATTACAATTTCATAAATTTTAATCTATATAAAGCATAACAATACGACGAAAGTGCAACGTTCACTCCACGTCCAAAGTCTCGAAAGCGCTGGTGGTTACTAACACGCATTGCTGATATCCTTGGAAAGACTCAGCATTGGACGAGTCCAACTCGGTTGCTTTCTTGTAAGAATTGGAAGCCTGTTTCTGCAATACCCGGGCCTTCAGGAGCCATCCCTGAGCTAGAACAGGAATTTATATTTAGTATTATTGTTTTTAAGACAAGATATAAATATGTATTTCAAATTCCAATTTACCATTGCTTCCATCCATTTCCAAACACTTGTCCAAGTCCTCCATTGCAAAGTCCCAATCAAGCAACTTGATGTAACATGCTGCACGATTGAAGTACAAGCTAGGATCTTCAGGGTTGAGTTGGATGGCCTTCGTATACTTTATCAAAGCTTCGGCATAATTACCTGTTGAGAGAAAACTCACATAATGAATAAAGTATAATAAGTCTTTCAGTATCTAAATGTATAATTTATATGATCTAAATGAAGAGTCTCACCTTGACGGAACAACTTATTTCCAGATTCTTTAGTGGGTACTTCAATGTTGGCTTCATCCTTCAGCTCCACTTCCTCTTCATTCACAACCTTCGTGACGTTCACCGAAGCTGAAATATCTTTCTCCGGCTCACACTCCCGTGCTTTAGCCAACGACTTTTTATAAAACTCCTTCGCACTTTTGCTGTCTCCCAACTCCTTGTATGAGTTTCCAATGCGTCTGTAAGCCTTGGCAAAGAGATTGCTCGTCGCGCCGTTTTCTCGACCTACTTCTATAGCTTCCAAAGATGAGTCGATACACTCACTGTACCTCTGGGTCGCAAAATACACTGCTCCCATATTCAAAAAGCATGCCATGTTGTATGGATACAGATCGATTGCCTTTTTATAGTGTTTGAGAGCCTTATCATGATTTCCAGCCTGATAAGCAGCATTTCCAGCTTCTTTCTCTTTTATCGACTCGGACCGTCCTCCCTCCAGATGAGAAAGCGTTTCAAACCACAAACTTGCAAGCCAAGGTGATAGAAATCCAGAGCCTGGCTTTTCATCAGGATGCCAAGGATGGCTTCTGTCTTTTCCACACAGAAGCACTCGAAGTGACAAAAGTACTTTGGGGTGCCATGCTGACTTCACATCTTTACACGCATTCGTTGCTTTATTGCTGTGTGAGAAACAACGAACAATAATAGTAATAAACTAGCTCCAATAATTAAAGTCATTGAAAACGACTTGTATTTGAATGTTTACACAAGGTTTCAAGTCAATAATGATAAACATAAACTCACCCATCCTCATGTAGCTCCTTGATTAAAGCCATGTACTTAGGGTCCTTGCACCACTCTCGTGTTCGACGATCATTCCTCAATTTTCGGAACACATCAGGATCAGCAAACGGCTGAAGGAAATTGGGAGGTGAATACATCTCAGCTAACGTAGGGTCCGATTTTAACATCTCCACTAACTGCAGAAAAGTATCCCAATCCTCATGGGGTAGAAAGGTATCCCATCTTCTATTGGAAATCTTAGAGTCCTCATAATAATAGAAAAGGATAAAATACTGGATTAGACCATTTTATTACGATTACGCAAGACGAAATAAATCCTAAAACGTAAATCCGTACATATGAATTCCCATCAATAAAGTTCAAGCTCAATATGCATATAAATAATTTAGTTTTTTAAACTATTTTATGAAATAACTTACCACTTGCTTTGCCTTTTTCCCGTTTTGCGATCCCATTTTCCCGTTTTGCGATCCCATTTTCCCGTTTTGCGATCCCATTTTCCCGTTTGGCGATCCCATTTTCCCGTTTTGCGATCCCATTTTCCCGTTTTGCGATCCCATTTTCCCGTTTTGCGATCCCATTTTCCCGTTTGGCGATCCCATTTTCCCGTTTTGCGATCCCATTTTCCCGTTTTTCGATCCCATGAACCCTTCAACTCTCCTCTACACTAACGTAACTTTCAAAGAATCGATTGTTTCTTTTTTTGGAAAAGGAACGCAACTTAAATATACTGAACTCTTGTCCAATCTCAAACAACCAAACCGCTGTAAAACCAATAAAAGTTGAGTTCTGGAAAACAAATTATAAAACCAAACGCTAAGAACATGCGACACGATCAATCTGGTAAAATCAACGGAAAACGAAACAGGTTCCTACTTGTCATTTGTGGTATTGAGTCATTGTTCATTCGTAAGTATGTGTAGCTGTATGAATTTACCACAAGTTCAGACAGGTCTCTAAAATATTATGTTCTGTAAGAAAATATTTGTTACTCGTTTCTCTCATGCAAAATGTGAAGTCAGTGACTTGTTGTCTTCATCGTTTCTTTCGTTTATCAATTTGTTTATGGGACTAATCGGTTTACCTATTTGTTTAATATTATAATTCAATAATCCCTAATTTGTGTACATGACTCTCTGATCTGGACTCTATGAATATGTAATCAGCGTAAGATGATTCATGTGTTACCTTTGAAAGAATAATGAAAATTTCCATTTATCCATTGCAATGCCTTTCTGTCCTTAAGTATAAAAAGCCGTGTAACTTGTATTCTCATTGCCTATCTATCTATCTTCTGACTAACCGTGACTCTGCCAGATGTACGGTCTCATTTTTCCCAAGATGCATTTGTATTAAAGTCCAAGCTCCAAGCAACTTAGAAGTTTATGCATATAGATTCTTTTCTCACTTGACTTTGCCTTCACTTTCAACTAGCATTTTTATCATCAGTTTTAGCTATTTGAAATCATATCATTATACAAGTCTTCACTCATTTTTCTACACATCATTATAATTATTCATACCATTCATTTCCTTTGATTCTTTCCTTAAACAGACTTGTGTACTTCAATTTCGCTCTTTGCGATCCTCAACAAACGATGAAAGCAAATGCGTAGAGTATTCGCAATGAACTCTCGTACTTTCTAATTAACTTAAAACATAATGGTGTACTCATTTTTATCCAATTTTCTGCCTGTCAAGCAAAGTTGGACGATGATTCGAACATGAAGCACGTTGTATAAAATTCCCACCGGTGACGTTTGAGAATTGACGTCCCCTGTAATATGCCATAATAAAATCGAAAACTCTTTACCCAGTGAATGATTTTATATCCTACATCCGTTTTCAGGTAGGTTCGGCAACTTTACAGAGTGTCAAGCCATATATGTCATTTCATCTCACATTTGAGAAGGGAAACCGCTAAGCTGTTCCAGAAAGATGATGACAATGATCAGTCAAATGTGTCATATTTGTCTGTCTGCAATAGTCTGTATCCTTAAATTCGTTTCCACGTGGAAGAAAATAGTCATCCAGGTAGTTTTGAGTCTGTTGATCAACTTGGTTGTACGTTGAAGTTTACTTTTGCCTCTACGGTGGGTGGAAAGTGGAATGGAACGTCCGTGAACTTCCGACTATGTGAAAACTTTCACTTTCACACTTGGAAAGTGGAATTAATAAATTTTAAAAGTTAAGGCAGAAGAGGAGGATGATGAAGAACATGACAAATGAGTATTGCCAATTTTAAGCCAAGCGAAAAAGTAGTAGTTCAGCAGGCTTCATATCTAACTCAGCTAGGATGCAGATGTAGGTTGTTGGCACTTTAAACACCGTTTTGCTTTAGAAGTTTCTTTTTCATACTGGAAGCCACGAAGTTTAACGGACGATGCGAAATTAACTGAACCTTGCCTCTGTGCACATTTTTACTGTCTCTGGAATGTCTCTGTCAGGTAAAGTGCAAAAGTAAAGCTATGGCTGATGTTGGCCATTGAATTAGCCTTGAAACGGGAATTCGACTTCCATCGAGAGAAAGTTGATGGGGACATAAAGCTCTTTGGACTGCCGTTTATCGGGGGGACTCTAACTAACTTAACTTAAGTACATGGACCTTCTATAAATATAAATGTAACTTTACTGACAATGACAACTGGCTAAAAGTATAACGGAGTGCATTTAATTAGATAATCAAATTAGACAGTACCGGTTTATTCAACGAAGATTGGTTCATTACACCGCAACGACTTTCACCATAATTAATGATGACAAGTGCAAAGACAATCCATTTTTTTTAACAAGTTAAGAGTGAAGTATAATATAGGTATGAATTAAGTAAGTTTAAATATATCAACTATCAACAGATAGTAAAAGTATCAAGAAAGAAATAAAAGCATCCAGTCACAGAAATATAGTCTAGCCTAATTCGGTTAACAAACGAAACGAATAATTCTAATGAGGAAATATCGCTACCTGATTAGATGAGTCAATTATCTAATATACAAAAATTACAAGTTCATAAATTTTAATCTATATAAAACATAACAATAAGGCAAGTACAACGTTCACTCCACGTCCAAAGTCTCGAAAACGGTGCTGGTTACTGACATGCATTGCTGATATCCTTGGGAAGCCTCAGCATTGGACGAGTCCAACTCGGTTGCTTTCTTGTAAGCATAGGAAGCCTGTTTTTGCAATATCCGGGCCTTCAGGAGCCATCCCTGAGCTAGAACAGAGTTTATATTTAATATTACTGTTTTTAAGACACGACAAAATATAAATATGTATTTCAAATTCCAATCTACCATTTCTTCGATCCATTTCCAAACACTTGTCCAAGTCCTCCATTGCCAAGTCCCAATCAAGAAACTTGATGTAGCATGCAGCACGGTTGAAGTACAAGCTAGGATCATCAGGGTTGAGTTGGATGGCCCTCGTATACTTTATCAAAGCATCGGCAAAATTACCTGTTGAAAGATAACTCACATAATGAATAAAGTACAATAAGCATTTCAGTATCATGTATAATTTAAAATGAATAGCCACACCTTGACGAAACAACTTATTTCTAGATTCTTTAGTGGGTACTTCGATTTTGGCTTGGTTAGATGCTTCATCCTTCAGCTCCACTTCCTCTCTATTCACAACCTTCGTGACCTTCTCTGGAATATCTTTCGCTGGCTCACCTGCTTCAGCCAACGACTTTTCATAAAACTTTTTCGCACTTCTGCTGTCTCCTAACTCCTTGAATGAGTTTCCAATGCGTCTGTAAGCCTTGGCAAAGAGAGTACCCGTCGCGCCGTTTTCTCGACCTACTTCTATAGCTTCCAAAGATGAGTTGATACAATCACTGTACCTCCTGGTCGCAAAATACACTGCTCCCATATTCAAAAAGCATGCCATGTTGTAGGGATACAGTTTGATTGCCTTTTCATAGTGTTTGAGAGCCTTAGCATGCTTTCCAGCCCGATACGCAGCATTCCCTTTTTCCTTCTCTTTTATCGACTCGGACCACCCTCCTTCCAGATCAGAAAGCGTTGCAAACCACAAATTTGCAAGGTAAGGTGGTAGAAATCCAGAGCCTGGCTTTGCATCAGGATGCTGAGGATGGCTCCTGTCTTTTCCACACAGAAGCACTCGCAGTGACAAAAGTACTTTGGGGTGCCATGCTGACTTAACATCTTTACACGCATTCGCTGCTTTATTGCTGTGTGAGAAACAACGAACAATAATAGTAACAAACTAGCTCCAATAATTAAAGTCGTTGAAAACGCCTTGCATTTAAGTGTTTACACAAGGTGTCAAGTCAACAATGATAAACATATATGTAGATTTACCCATCCTCATGTAGCTCCTTGATTAAAGCCATGTACTTAGGGTCATCACACCACTCTCGTGTTCGACGATCATTCTTCAATTTTTGGAACACATCAGGATCAGCAAACGGCTGCATGAAATTGGGAGGTGAATACATCTCAGCTTCCCCAAAGCTCGATTTAAACATCTCCACTACCTGCAGAATAATATTCCAATCCTTATGTGGTCGGAGGTAACGATAACTCCACATTCTACTGGAAATCTTGGAGTCCTCATAATAAAAGAAAAACATATTGGATTAGATCGTTTTATTACGATTACCCAAGAAGAAATAAATCCTACAGCGTATACTACCAATTTACATATGAATTTCCACCAAAGTTAAAGTTAATGCATATAAATAACTTAGTTTTTTAAAACTACGAATTAAAATAACTTACCTTTTGGTTTGCCATTTTCCCGTTTTTCGATCCCATCTTTCCTTCAACTCTAACGTAACTTTCAAAGAGTCAATTGCTTTTTTTTGGAAAAGAAACACAACTTAAATATACTGAACTCTTGTCAAATCTCAAACAACCAAACCGTTGCAAAAATTTAAAAAGTTGAGTTCTTGAAAACGAATCATAAAACGCAAACGCTAAGAAATCGCGACAGGATCAATCTGGTGAAATCAACGGAAAACGAAACAGGTTCCGACTTGTCATTTGTGGCATTGAGTAAAGTATGTGTAGCCGTATGCATTTACCATAAGTTCAGCTCTCTAAAATATTATGTTCTGTAAGAAAGATTTGTCTTTGTATCTCTCATGCTAAATGTACAGTTGGGATCCAGCCATTGTCAGGCAGAGCTTATATATGACTTTACATATAAGCGGTGCACTTCTGTTATATATATAAACCAGGTATCTGCT
>JAQGAP010000770.1:0-27182 GCA_034697805.1 Orchesella bifasciata
TTATATCTATCTCATTCTTTTTAGGTAGCGACATGGTACATGGTGTTTACAATATGAAAATGAATTAAGAAGGTTAAATATTCGTTTAATAAGGTTTTCAATAAATTGTCAAAGAAAAAAGGAGAATAAATTGAAGTTTAAAATCGGGATTTCTTAGTACATAATATATCATTTTCATACTCATTTTTAAATGGTGGAGGTTCAGGTTGCAGAATCCGTTAATTGAAATTTCGTTGAAATTTTTTTGAACGATGTGCCTTTGCCTTAGAAGCTTATTCAGCAATATAGGTTGGCTAACTTTCCATTCGGCAACCGTTTATTGCCTAATATTTACGAGGTTGAGTTGTTAAATCAATTGATATGGTGAAAAAACATAACGAAATCATTTTTAATAATCATATAACGACATTTTAACATTCCAGGTTTATTCAAAAGTACATTATTACCAGTTCCATTATATCATATCCCTAGACTTTCACCGAGCTAATCCAAAAGTTCTGGAAAGTAGCAGAACTGAAATCTACGTAGAGTTTTGTATTTAAATTGATTTGCAGGTCTTTCTATATTGTTCTTTGCTTCCACAAGGCTGACACGCGTTTCATATGGCCCATTTTTTTACAAACAATAGTTTTGAAGAAATTTACCCTTGAGTAACTGATTGTAAAACCGCCGACTATGAGTGTATAAATTGACTGGTATTCCGAACATAAATTCATAAATATTTCAAAGCTGAGGCAAGCTGGAGTTGAAATTGTCCTACTCCAAAAAAAATTATTCCGTTATTTTCGTTTAGTAGCAGGTATTTTCCTAAAAATGCCCACTTTATGGAATCCCTGCTGCGGCTATTCATTGAAGAAGGCTGTTATTATTATTGCGTACATTGATCTGGTATGTGTTTACCAACTCTGGTGTTTATTTAAGAAGGTGGTTCAAAATTTTACATTAAATTTTTTCGTTTTATTTATTTAAGGTGGCAAGTGTTGTAACCCAAGTCGGTCGTGTGACTTTACTCGATGCTGACCAGCTGAAAGAGGAAGCCAATAAGTCACTTATGGAATTCAAATTCCACTCTCAAGACAATGAGGCTAGACTTATGGAATTAGCTAAAGGTAAGATATAACGTTATTATAATTGACTGCGTCGTGAATCCCAAATACTTTGACGTTTTGATTTTGTTTTTAGAAATATATAAGCATGTGATTAACTATGTTGTTGCATTGATGCTGACTCACCTCGCGGTTTTGGTTTTCATCACTTTCGAGGCTTGGATGTACAGCATTTTAATGAGATCCTCCAAAAAGGTGAGGATTCGGATGCTCCTATAAATGAAAAATGCAACGGTATTTCTATTTATTTAATAACATTCTTTTGAAGGGTGATGCCAGAGGTTGTAAACTTTGGTTGTGGATGCGGACCATCAGCATGGTCTTTTACTTTTGGATCATCGCATGCGTAATTTCATACGAAGCAGAATATAAATGGATTGATTATGCTCCCCTGTTCACTAATTTGTTCAGATTCTACGAAATCCTGGTCGTTTATCAATTTATGAAGGAGATAAATACCACCTGTAGTGGAGTAGAACGGCTGTGACATTCTTCAGAGACCGTTGGATAATCCTGTTCTGAATATGTATCCGTTTTTAAATTTATGAATTTGTAAATTTATAAACCATTGTAGTAACCCGAAATGGTAATGTTATTAAATTTTATTCTTATTTTGAAAGATTTGTTGTACTACTTCTACGATACATTACTGTTTTCACTACTTATTATATTACCATTTATACAAACCACTAGATATTATGGAGGTCGGAAAAATTGCTAAGAAAGTGGGAAAACAGTGCTTTTATCGGTATACTCTTCGTCTCATCAACATACAAGATGCATGTCTGCTCCAACTATGCTCATACATGAGAATAAAAAACTTGAGTGAGTAATGCTTGTTGACTGGTATTCAGAAGGGTTTGAGAAATTTTTGTTGCATAATTTTATATCCTTGTATATATATTGTCAGATCAACGTACTTTTTTAAAGTTTGACTGCTCCTAATTCACAAATAGTACGACATTTAATTCCTATAAAGTGTAGTCTGACAATATTACGACATTAAAATATATTGTGATCACAACTTTCATGCTAACACTGTTGGATTATGTCGTAAAAATTTGAATGCTACTGTAACAAGTACACATACCTGTACTTGTTGGAAACTGAAAATACGTATTTGAAATGGAAGTAAGATGACATCTTTTCTCATTAGATGACAATTCACTCATAAACACTCCTACTTTATTTCTCTTAAATCACTTTCATATCTAGTTTTGTCAACCTGTATATTCTGTGCATATTTTTATTTTTAATATAATGTGATTATGTAGACAGAATCTCATGTAGTTGCAACATGTAGATTCTGGCTACGATTTTAATCATACAAAAAACGTTGGAATTAGCGGAATCGCCTTTTCCATGAAATTTTGAAATTTATTCGCTTCTTATGCAATATGATTGTGCTTTCTGAGTCATGATGTAAATAATTATCAAACAAATAGTCCATATCCTCAAACAATTTTCAGTGTGACAGATGTAAATTCGTGGAACTGTGAGCAGCCGCTTCAATCAAATTGTTGACTGCATTTATCTTTATGATGCCATTACTTTATTTGGATTATTCGAACCGGCGTCATGTCGTCATTACGCAGGTATGCTTTGTCTTTTCATCTCATACCGTCATTTACATTGGTAACCTGTTTGTTAATATCAACTTACAACAAAATGTGAAGGACCAGAGTGACGCCTTGGAAAAGCTGTACACAGACAGTCATTCAAATAAATGAAATAGCGATATTATGAGTAAGTATACATGATATTGGTCCGTCTCCTTGTTGAAACTGACAATCACAGAAGTGGTATTTGACTGCATGTGAGATTCATAGTATCAAGTAGGATATAATTATAAATGAGTGTGAGTGGTGAAGCTTTTGGAATGATGTGGTGTGTATTTTTTATTGCTGTTATTTAGCTTTTAAAGAATTCACATGAATGTTTTCTTCGGAAGTGGATGCTGAACCTGATTTTGAGAGATGATAAGAGCAACCTTGAGTGAGTTTGGAAACGGATTATCTGTGTTTCTACACCACATAAACTGAGCTTTGGACTCGGCTCAAGCGGAAATTTGTGCACTGAAAGAAGCCAAATTTAGTTTGGAGATACGCTCGAAGGCAGCTCAAACGGATGATGGTGCGGAAATGGAACAGGCAATGGAGATGGTATTCCTCACAAACCTAATGATTCCTCACATCCACTCTCTGAATCTCGGTGGGGATCTGATATTGCTCCGAAAGCAAGTTCTAATAAATTGGGTAGTTCTTGTGAGAAACGTAGAATGCTGAACTCGTGAAATTCTTTCTTTCAGCAACTCTTCAAAATATTTGGAAAGCTGCTTCAGAATGGAGAAGGGAATGAGTTGGTGGTGGAAAAAACTCGTTGCTGAATTGCCGACCAGTGCATCCGCGCTTAACAACGCGATGAAAGTTTTCATGGAGGAAGGATGTCAGTAAACGTAGGAAAAGTTTGAGTTTTCCATCGACCGTTGTTTTGCTAACCATCCCTTCAATTTCAAAAAAATTATGTCTGTACCAACGCGGTGGGACGTTGCTGTGGAGATAGACTTCTTCGATTACTGTCCCTCCCAATTGAATAAAAGTGGAGCAGATGCCACTGCCAACATGTTTCCCAATAAGTCCCTTACAGTTTCTCCTTACGAGCTGGAGTCCTCTTCATCTCTTAGTAAAGGGACCATTGTGATGAACATTTTCGGAAACCAGCTCGCATCCCGCGTGTTATCCAAGTTGAACCTGACTCCGACTAGTTTGCAACAGATTTTTGAGAGCACACCTCATCTGAAAGCGCTGACATAAAATGAGATCTATATCGTGCAAGATGTTGCTGAACTTGGATACGCATATTCGTTGGAAAATATTAAGAGGAACAAACTGTTCACGTTTTGAACTTAAATGCATATTTAATATCGACTTATGATAAAACGGAGGAAGACTTGTATTTCCGAGATTGGATATTAGTGCCATATCGTCAACAACTGGAGACGTTGGATGTAGTATGTATACTGTCACAGGATGAGGACATTTCCAAGGTGGACATTATTTAGGGGAATCTGCAACAAGCTTTTCAGAGTTGAAAAGGTTGACAGTTTGGCTTTATGACGATCTCAAATTTCTTTGGGACCACCAAAGTTACCGAAAATTGAGTGTCTAGCCCTAAATTGCTTTTTAGATTTCCGTACCAGCGAGGAACATTCTCCGGAATTTCTGCAATGGCATCTCGCTCCATTTGCAAAAACACTTGTTGAGCTGCATCTTGATATCCGTTCTAGCTCATATTTGAGGAATGTAAATGAAATCTCACTCCTAAAATCAGGTCAAGTGCTTGACTTCTGGGGGAATAGAATTGAGTGTTTTAAAGAGTTCCGCTCGTCCAGGGCTGGAATAGTCTTTAACAAATTGAAAATTTTATCAATGCTTGCTTCCATGTTCTATGAGGAGGAGGAAAGTGTTAAAGACATGTTGAGTTGTATTTCCAACCCCCAATCACTGCATTTAATACTTTTTCATCAGTTTGGGGAGGATCCGGTTACTGAGACAGAAATTGAAAATGGAAGGAGACTTGTGGAGCAAGTCGCTCAAAGGGATTGAAGGGGATGTCCAAACCTTAAGAAAATCACTTTGCGAGCTGGACTATCTGAGAAAGCAATCTTTTTTACGAGTTGTAGATAAAGCGTCAAATGGGGAATTGCATATGTATTTGGATTTAGGTTAGTTACTTAATTTATGGTTAAATTTGAATTCCATTCAAGGGAGAATTCACGACCTTTTGATTTGATCTTATGTAGTGAAGTCAGAAAAGATGCTAATTAAATGTAAGTCTATGCAATTTAAAATAAAAATTAAATTATGTAGCAAAAAGTGTTGATTTTATATTAAATTCAATTCATCTTAATCATTTGCCATTTTACATATTACATTAATCACAATTAAGTAGCAAACCATTGTATTATACAAACAAATGCAATCTTAACTTTCCCCAAAGGTGTCATTAATTATCAGCTCATTCATATTAACCCACGTCAGGTAAGCGCTTCGTAAAAAATACACTCTTCTCACTAACTCCCATCATCACCCTAATCTTCTGCCGATTTTTGCAAGCTTTCCACGTCCAGCCATTACTCTCTCGATTCACGATCCGTCTAGCATATTCAACGTTCTCCTCACTTGCCTCCACTCTTGGATCCCAGTGTTTCTTGAATCGCAATAAATTCAAGGTCTCCAAATTGGGAAGGGACTTGAGCATATCCTTGACATCTTCTGCTTTCCAAACCAGCATGGAAAAGAGTATTTGCAAAGTTTTCAATTTCAGAAACAAGATGCCTTCCTTTGACCATCGAAACTCTTTGAAACATTTATTGTCATCATAGGAAAGCAAGTCTTCTGTTCATCCCCCCAGCTGTCTCTCTGCACTTTCTCCTCCAGGTTGGAACGAAGATAGAGTTGTAGATGGAGCTCAATCAGCGTTTCAGCAAACGTAACTAGGTTCCATTGGAGCCATCCCAGAGTGTGCCAGCGTGAGCGTACCAGTTGAGGTATTGGCTCCAATGAAAGGGATTCTAGCTTGGCATACCTCATTTGGTCACGGATAATATTGAGGTCATGGAACTTCCAAACTGACAATCTCTTCAGTCCTCCAAAATTAAGTGAGGCAACACTTAAACTAATATGGTAGCCAACATCTAGTCCCAATCCCATCGTCAAAAGTTGCTCCTGGTAGGGCTCTAGCATCCATTCCAATAAACTTCGACGCTGCTCACGAATATCTTTTCCATTTATTTTCTGAACTGCTTTTGTATCCAAAAGTCGAAGGTGTCGGTGTTGCGGAAGTGGACGACGGTTCGTCAGAAATCGTTCTTTGGAAAGCTCAATGTGGATGCAAATCCTATCCAGTGTCAACGCTCTGAGGTAGGCTGTTTGTACCAGAATCCCATGGAAAGACTCGGAAGCCAGCGTAATGTGAGATAGTACGAGGTGGTGACCGAACTTGGAGAAAAAGGTGAGCACTCCCATTACTTTGTAATCTTCCATGTATTTGCTGGAAGCGGACGCAGAACCTGACTTTGAGAGATGATAAGGGGCGACCATGAGTAAGTTGGTTGTGAACGGATTGTGTGTTTCTTCACCTTGATAACCTAGAGGTGGACAAAAGACCAATTACGTTTTGAGAAAATTACTTTGCGAGTTGGATTTTATGAGAAAACAATTTTTACGAGACAGGTGTAGCGTTTGCATTTGGATTTAAGTTTGTTTCTCAAGTTATAATTGAATTTATTCCATTCAAGGGAGAATTTATTATCTTTTGATTCAATTTGATGTCGGTAGGTTTCTGATGTAATTTCTTAAATGCACGTTTCGAGTTTTAAGTGAAAAAAGGATTTTGATTACGAATACGATTACTGTTTTCAGCCAATGAATAACATTGATTTTTAGACTTATCCCATTCAAGATTGAAAAAAACTGTGCCCCTCAATCATTCGATAAATTTTATCACGTTAATGTTTGTGGCTCAAATTACATTAAATTTACAAATTACACGATACGAAAGTTAAATTTTTAATAAGTAATTTTGTAATGCAATTTGTAAAGTTACAGTCCTGTAATTATGCTAGAAGCTTAACATGTAATTGTAATTTTCAGACTCAATTTTTGAACAAAAATTCTGTAATTTGTAATTTCAACTCCGAAAAAGTGTAATTTTTGCAATTCTGAATATAGCATAAATAATACTTTGTTAGCTTATCTCTTCCATCGATGATAAGGATTTGTGGTCATACGAGTAAAAGATAATTGAAGTGATACGGTAAAACAAATCAACACCAGGTTACTTTGCTCATATATACGATGGTATATTTTGCATTCCTTTTTGTGGGGGCGTATTGGTGAGTATTGACTTGCACTGGTAGATTCCTTTGCACTATTTGTTCTGACATCAGAACTCGCGAGATAATGAGATTTATCGGTTTGCCTCCGTACTTGTTATCAGTCAGTCAAATATGTGCAGGCATTATTGTTAGCATCAGTAACCATTAGGTTGTTTCAATTTTGATTGTTTATATTGGTACTTTAATGCAATTGGTTATTTTTCATATAACATTTAGTTTTTTCTTTAATAGACTTTGTTAGATTGTTTTATTCTGGTTTAAAATGCTGCCCTGGGAGAAACGACATATAAAAAAAAATCTTAGGGAGTTAATACATATGACTTCGTGCACGACAAGTGTTTTAGCTCATCTAGTATCAAAGAATATGCTTAGTGACAACGACTGTAGCCGTCTGGTAAAATACCAACTAATTATTTTAAAATGGCAATGATGATTAATATAAGGTATTTTTAATTGGATTTTATATTGTTCTTAGGATTCTATTGTCGTAGAACAAAATAAATCTTCAAAACTGTACGAAATTCTTCAAACAAGATGCGGAAGCTACTCCGAATTACATAAAATTCTTTCCGTTGAAAAACAGTCTGGCGCTTCCGACATATTGGGAACAGGTTTTTTGGAAGAGGGTCCATTAAAAATATCTAAGGGGATCCAATTCAACAAAAACATCGAAATCTCGCGAGATATTGGCATCCATAAATGTACCGCAAAATTTTACAAAGGGACGTTTGGAGGGCGAGGTGTTTCAGTTAAAAAGATTAACAGCAGAAGGGATGGAGATGGGATTATTTGGAACGAGGTCGACCTAATTTTAAAATCTGATGCACATGAAAATATTATTCGCTATTTAACGATTGAGAAAAACGGATACTCTGCTGTACTGGCACTGGAGCCATTTCTTACAACACTTCAAAAGTGGATTACCGGAAACAACTACCCAACAATTAGCAAACGTGATGTACTACGTCAAGCAACATACGGAGTTGCACATCTTCATTCCCTTCAAATTGTTCACGGTAATTTAAAACCTGAAAACATTCTACTGTGTGAAGTATCAGCCCATGTAGTACGAGTAAAAGTAGCTGATTTTCGAGTTGGAAAACTTGCAAACAAATCTTCAGATTTAAACGATTTCAGATATACAGTAATAACAGATGAAGGAGCCGGTTGGATGCCTGCTGAAGTTCTACAAATTCTGGAACCTGAGATGTTCAAACAGTCTGCCAGTTGCGAAATGTTTACGAAACTGGTAATTCAAAACGCACACAATTACTAAATACGCAAAGAGGCTAATTTAGTAGATTCATATGTAGAATTATATAGATTAATTTTAATTTCCAAATCAATTTTACAATTTAAATTATATGACTAAAAGCGTGGGATCATGTGATTTTATTACATTCCTGAATGCACTCGCTAATTTATTGCAGTGCCAAATTATAATTTTTTTAAATGTGTTTTTATTTTGTGTTATTCTTTTTGCAGACGTTTGCTTCGGATGTTTTTTCACTTGGTTGCATGTATTACTATGTGATGACCGGCGGCAAGCACCCATTTGGTAATCACCTTAGGCGGGAAGGTAACATTTTGGACAATATTCGGACAATGGAAACCGATGCAAACTATGATTTGGTGAAAAAAATGACTGAAATCAACACACTTCGCCGTCCTACATCGGCTGAAATACTAAATGATTTTAACTTCTGGTCGCAATGTTTCTTCAAAATCTAGATTGAATTGCAGACAATGGTGGAAAAAATTGCAACTCGGGTTTTGTTACATTGCTGGTTCATTAAAAAATGTGTTCATCTAAACTCTTTTGGTTTTAAACTACACTTAATGAATATCGTAATACATGCATTGAAAAGAAATGAATTCTGTGGGAAAGCACTGATTAATTTGAAATAATTTTGATATCGTCGTTGTAGAAGCAAAACCAGACACTTGATTTTCATGTGCGCCCATCACTCCGACACATGCATTTTTGGGCTAAATGAGATAGCGCTGCAGTTTGAAAGACAACAAAATCTTATATCTAATACAAAAAGTTTCATGTCGATTGGTTGACTGGTACGGAAGTTACATGCATAACCAATTTAGGTGTTGATGAAATAACGTATGTTACTTTGGACATAATTTCAGAGATGGGACAGGTAGTTTTATAAGGTAGAAAGATACCGGTACCAGGTAGTTTTGAATTTCAGTTCAGGTAGAAGGTAGAGGTATCAGGTAGTTTTGAATTTTAGCTCAGGTAGAAGGTAGAGGTATCAGGTAGTTTTGATTTTTAGTTCAGGTAGAAGATAGAGGTATCAGGTAGTTTTGAATTTTAGTTCAGGTAGAAGGTAGCTGTACCAAGGTAGTTTGAAAGTATCTAAAGTACCCATATCTGGTAAACATGTCAGCTTGAAGTTAACTTTTAACTTTGTAATAATGAACTCGTGTCGAAAACCATCAAAACTGAGAAGTAATTGTAAGATGTTTTACTGAATAAACGAATCATAAAACATTAACTCATTGTTAGGAGTCATAACTTATGACCACCCCAGTGTACACTGAATACAGTATGTTATTTTTATGTATGTATACATTTTTAGCAGTTTATGCAATTAGAGCGATGCGATAATAAATAACTCAGGATGTAATATTGACCTTTCAATTAATGTCAAATGCATAGATTTGACAAAGTGAGATGCATAAGATAGCCAGTACCGGTACCAGGCAGCTTTGAATTTTAGTTCAGGTAGAAGGTAGAGGTATCAGGTAGTTTTGAATTTTAGTTCAGGTAGAAGGTAGAGGTATCAGGTAGTTTTGAATTTTAGTTCAGGTAGAAGGTAGAGGTATCAGGTAGTTTTGAATTTTGATTCAGGTAGAAGGTAGCGGTACAGGTAGTACCTTATACCGGTATCTTTCTACCGAGGTAGTTTGAAACTACCTAGGTACCCATCTCTGCATAATTTAGCGTATTTTTGTCACTTTTAAAGGTGTGAGTGCTATTATTTATGTTCATATGGTCATTTAGTAAGCCAAAATAACTAAACTTACAATTAAAACAACATTAACTTGAGTTTAAAATACATGACATGATAATCACCTCTGCTGTATCAAAAATCGACAGTTTTGCTTTAACTTGAGATTCTGAAAAACAAAGATTTTGCATGTGTCGGGTTGATGGGCGCACATGAAAATCAAGTGTCGGATTGATGGGCGCACATGGAAATCAAGTGTCGGTATGATGGGCGCACATGAAAATCAAGTGTCTGGTTTTGCTTCTACAACGACGATATGTTTTAAAATATTTTTTCCCATATTAACCCCAAAAATGAAGGAACAAGTATTCCTAACTATATCTAACCTGACTATCTTACGTATAACTGAACAAAAGCCACGTAAGTGGATTGAGAAACGTAGATGAACGCCCAAATTAACGACATTTAATGTGCTTATGAATGAAATGTAATGTGATTATGATCATTTATTGTAATTATGATCATTATTTGCGAGTATGATCATTTAGTGCATTATTTATCCGGAGTAGTACCTATGTGCTCAATTTGGTCCAAATCGGTCAACGCATGTGGACAGGAGAGAGCGTACGGACAGACAGACGGACGACTCTGTAGAATTATAACTTGCGGAATACATTCAGCTACGTAATAAGGTAAACTGAAAAGAACTGAATCTAGTTAACTGCAGAAAGCGATAACTGAAAACCCTGACAAAAATGAGTACAGCAAAAAGTCTAAGAGAAGTGGGCGGATTTGGCTATTACTCCGCATCTCTTCTCAAAGCACTCTTTTCCCAATGAATGATACTTGCACACTAAAAACTGAATGGAAAGCACATTTCTTGTGCATAGCATGAGAATCCCTAAGGCATCGTGAAATCCATGCGCTCGGGGTAACTAATTCAGCCTTAGGCGAATCTTCCTAGGTGACCTTTGCATCCCAAGCTCACTTCTGTCACCAACATTCATATGAAACGTTACGCTACTCACGGTTTTTTCCTTTATTAATCTACCATAATTCAAAGGTATACAACGGAGGAAGGAGTTTCGAAGTTTAAATTTAAAACACTAATGGGTTAGTCTAATATGCGGATGAAAAATCATGAAAAATCACCAAAATTAACAAAATATATGCCAAAACCAAGACAAATCGCAAAATACGTGGGAATTCATCAATATGTACAGTCACCCTCCCAAAATATAGTTATCTATATTATTTTGCATATATTATAACACGTTATATTGGTGTTGCTTAATTTACATTTTAAGTTCTTTATTCAATACCATACAAAAAATTTCTCCGTATCCATATAAAACAACTTAAATCTGTACTATGCAATAAATAACATAGACAGCATCGTGTTTTTCCGTTGTAACAAAATTACTCGTTCATCATTATCAGAATTTACTTATCAGTAGATAAGCCATGTCCAGAAAGCAATAAAGGCGTACGTTCCGTGTCATAGTTTTATATTTTCCTCAATGGTGACGCAGTAATATTTGTTTTTGATCTGTAGAACAACATACCATAATCTGTAACGGTATTTTTTCCTTTATCCATACTTTAGATATATTTATTTTCAAAAGTTTAGGCCACGTTTTTTTGCTAAGTTGAATACATTAGTTTTAAAAACAGATTTAATAACACTACATTGCTTTAAAATGTGTTCTGCCCATTCGAAGGATAAAGTAGATGAGTTTAATCTAACTTCATCTCACATAATTGTATCCTCAAGCAAGTCCGAAGCTATTGTGTTAAATAAATCTAGTATACTTGGAAGAAGCGGATGTCATACCTACGTCTGTAAAGGAACATTTAATGGACAGTGCATTGCCATTAAATCAATTTCAACAAAATATGTGAGTTTGGGCAGCCATGAAGTGAATGAAATTCTTACCTTGAAGCATCACGAAAATATTGTTAAAATATTGTTTGCAAAAATGCAAAATCAAAACCAGTTTATTTTTGGAATGGAACTATGTGACATTTCATTGCAAGGTTGGATTATAACAAAGCTGCCGGTGATTCAACCAGTGGAAATTCTTCGTCAAGCTACTGCAGGAATAGCTTTTCTTCATGAAAATAACATAACTCACGGAAATTTAAAGCCGTCAAATATTTTTTTGTACTCAGAGAGTGAGTTAAATACTAGAGTAAAATTATCAGATTTTCGACCAAGGGTTCCGTTGGACTTCCAAAGCAGCACATTTACCATTTCCGAGTGCGACGCCACGGGTTGGATGGCACCAGAATTGCTTCGTCAATTTGATTCATACGACGAGACAACGACAAAGCCAGAATTAGTAAGTTTAAGTCCGATGTGATTTTGTATTTTAATGCAACAATGTTCTGTAGATACGTCTAGATGCATGGCATAGTTGTGTCATTAACGTTTCATAGAACTTTGAAAACTCAAAGCTGTAAATAGTTTCAAATACATGACGTACTATCAGGACAATCTCAATTCGATTTTATTTAAATTTTTAGGATCACCCAGCCGATATGTTTTCACTTGGGTGTGTGTTCTACTTTGTCATGACAGATGGCAGACATCCGTTTGGAGAAAGATTTAGACGACCAAGAAATATCCTGAATGCAAAATATTTCGTATCAATCAGTCATATAAAAAATGTTACCCCAGGAAATGCTTGTATTGTGGTAGGGTTGACTCAAGCAACCCCAAGTCACAGACCAAACGCCAAATCATTGCTACACCACCATTTGTTCTGGTCCGATGAAAAGGTTTTAAAGTTTTTTGGTCAAGTTTCGGACTATCTTGAAGAACAAGACTTTAATTCAATGAACATGATTCACGCTTTAAAAAATCTTACCACGTTTGCTAATTACATAATTGGCAGTTCGTCATTGGGCTTTGATTGGAAAGGTCAGATTACCAAGGACATACTTCAAGAAATTTTGCTAGGTCTAAAACACATGGGAAAAGAAACTAGTAACATGGAATCAATTTTTAATCTATTAAATGCAGTCAAATACACCTCAAAGTTTCCATTTACAATTCGAGCAACCATTGGAACCGCACATGAACAAGTTGTTGATTTTTGGACTAGAAGCAAATTTCCTTTTCTATTGCCCTTAATTTGCACTTATCTTCAATGTGAAGCTGGCAATGAAAAGTTTGTTGAATTTTTCGATAATCATTTAAAGTACTCAGATTATCGTTTAATTGAAGCAATTGAGCTTTTGTGCTTTTTAAGTAAATCAAAGGCATTAGAAAACGTTGTAGGAGGTATTGGCGGTATGAGAATTGGAGTGACTACGTTTGATTTAAAGACAGAAAAAGAAGACGACATACCTCAACCGAAGGTAAAACGTCAATCTAATGTATATATTAAAAACTTTTTGAGCTTCGCTTTAATACAATTTAAAATTTGATTTTAAGTTATTTGGAGGTATCCAAATCGTGAACAGCCAGCAAGGAAAACTTATTGTTTCTATAAATCATTTGCTATGCCTGCTTTCACAAATTGGAAACAGGCCGGTTGCAATTATTTCTATTAACGGGAAGCAACGGTCCGGAAAATCCTTTCTGGCTAACCAATTCATAAAGTATTTGAAGTTCAACGAAGAAGGGAACTCATCATGGCTTGACAAAAATCTTGAGAGTGATTTTGAATGGAAAGATGATTTGGAAATAGTCACCTCTGGCATACAAGTCTGGCATGAGCCCCTCTATGCAAAATTCAATGGGAAGGAAATTGGTGTAATAGTAATGGATACGCAAGGCCTCCATGACAAGAACACCAGCTTACAAAGAAACTCAATTATTTTTGGACTTTCAGTTCTCCTTTCGTCAGTATTTATTTACAATGAAAAGTACTATGGTGACGACTGTTTACAATTTCTCCGAACATACCTGGAATACGCGAACGGGGGAACAAATGATGGGTAAGAAAAAATCTCTATAGTTTAGATGATTATGATTTTATTTGAAATTTTAAAATCTCTTTTTAAGGTCGAATCTTGAAAGGTTGACTTTCCAAAAGCTAATTTTCCTTATGCGGGACTTTCAAGCTGAGGGATATAAACATGGATATTACGATGACCAAAATTGTCCTCCAGATCAAACCAAGAATTTAAAACAGTCCATATTTGGATTGTCTCCGGGAATGCACGCAGAAGCGAGAGACACGAGGTCAGGAATAGAAAATTGTTTTGAAGACAGAGGCGTGTATGCAATGAGTAGTCCAGGATTGAAACTACCCAACTTGGCCCAATTCAAACAAAGTAAGGACTGGGAACCCCAATTTCGTTCTTCAGTCGTGGATTTCGTAACAAAGTTTTTTAGTCCTGAAGCTTTATTTGCATCTACAAAACGAGTATTTGGGCAAGTAGTCACCGCAGAGCAACTAAAAGCGTATGTTTCCAAATGGGTCCAACTAATTCAGGAAACGGAAGGAATGGTGGGCTCCAAAACAATTTTTGAGACAACTGCTGAAATGTTTTACAACAGCAAAATTGAGGAAAGTTTGCAAGAATTCAAAACTAAAATGAAGGATAATTTGGACCGGCACCCTACTGGTATACTACAGTCTGAATTGATTAATTATAGCTCTCTTTTGGTGACGAGCGTGGAGGCAAACTTTTGCAATGATAGGTATCTAGGGGGAGCAGCCTTGCTGGAGCTGTACCGGAAGAAATTGCGAGAAAGGTTGAATGGGGCAAAGGACGATTTCTATAGTCTGAATGAAGCCAGTATAGCTGCTGAAAAGGAGCGTCAGCTCCGAGAAAAAGAAAGAATTGAATCACAACGGAGAGAAGAGCAACAAAGAATTGCAGCACAACGGAGAGAAGAAGAGTTGCAAAGACAAAAGGCAGAAGCAAAACAATTGGCTATCCAGACTGCTGAAAGTCATTACCATCAAGCTGTGAATGATTTCCATGTTGCAGAAGGGAAGGTACAGACCGTTATTGCAAATCAACGGAAGTATCAATATCAAGAGAACAAATCGTCAAAGGAGAGGTTTCTGGGATTTCACGTGGGAACATCAAGATGGGTAGAGTGGAAGTATGATCATGCACAGTATCAGCAAGCTCTAGATGCAGCCCAAGCCGAGAAACAGAGATTACAACAACGAGTGAATGAGGCTGAGCACCAGGTAAATGTTGCCAGAAATTCATGATTTACATAACTGAAAATTATATGCGCACTGCCATATGTGTAGGTACAATTCGAAGCTGCAAATAAACAAAAGTATTGTCTACGTTAACTTTTCTCTTACTGCACTTTTAGAGTAAGTTCAGATGATTTATGTATTATTTTATGTACATATTATTACAAGTTAGTAGAAATTGTGCATTCCTATCATATAATAAAATATTTCAGTTTAAGTTTGATCATAAACATAATTCCAAAGTTTAATGGACTCATAAATTCATTATAGATTATAACTAAACCACACTATCAACTAGAAGTTAGAATTTTACGAACTTTTTTACTACAGTATTCAAAACTTCTGAACGGTACACAAAGTACAATGACCATCCATTTCATATTTAATATAGCTGTTACTTTGATTCCATTTCACAACAGTCGCACTAACAAGCAACATTTAATCAGCTTCACTTCTATTCGTTTTGATTTATTTACATTTGTTTTTAAAAATATCAATATACTCAAACATTAAATTGCGTTCGGGGTGAACTGAATTGGAAGACAATTAATTTTTATATCCAGGTTGAATTGAATTGAGCTCATTTTTTCTTTCTGCTATCTTTTCTCTGAACGATATCTCTGATAAATTCTCACTTGCTTTTGGACCAACGCGATGGGTTCTTACAGACTAATAATCTTACTATTAATGCTTACTACCTTAGATTTTTACTGAACTGAGAAAAAAACAATGAAGCAATCGGAATGTACTTCATACCTAAACAAACGTAGCTTTATGTTTCATCGCATGATGAAGTAGCATGTGATGGGTGCATGGGTAGCACAGGACCGTGTGTGTGCTCATTCTTTTCCATCCTAATATGCCCTATTAGTTTTGAAGAGTAAAACAGAATAAAAGTAGATTCCACGTCCCTTAATTCAATCTATTTTATACATTTTACAGCAATGTGAAGTGGAGTTATGTGTCTAAACTTACTCAAATTCAAGTGTTTGAATCCGTCTTTGTTCGGAGTTTGTTTGGAGGAGTAGAAATGCGATAAAACGGTTCGTGGAAGAGAAAGTTAAGCTATCTAAATCATCACTTACGGAATGGAGAAACCCAGATACAAATATTGCTCCGTTAATCAAGAATGCAATCTAAGGTGTGAGTTTCTCTCTGTAATCCGGGTGTTCGTAGTTTATCAAACTCAGTTTTTGAATATCAACCCCTTCAGTAAATATTTTAATCAACTCTAAATTTTTGAAGTATATAGCTTTATTGATGATTAGACTCAGTTGTTCTTCCGCCGCGTTTGGTTCGTTTTCAACAATGTTGTTCCCATAATATCGCTTGACTGCTTCCGGAACATGATTGTAGTTTTGATTAACAGATGCGTAGAAAATTGGGGCTACTGAACTTAACTCCTCAGATTTGATAAAAGTGGACATGCTGGTCACATGTTGACCACATTGCCTTGGATTATGCATCGTGAACTGATTGAGAAAGTAGCAAACCACAGGAAAGTCGAACTCACACGAGTCATTGAAACGATAAGGACAATACAAATCGGATTGTCCAGGATGTGTATCCAATACTTCTAATAATATGAAGCGAACTTCTACTTCACACCCAGAAGCAAATAATAACCTTTCAGTTGCAAACCAAGCTACGAAGAACTCCGCGAAAGTTCGGTGGATGAAGCGGAGATTGGTGGGTTCATTTCCTTCTAACAAGCCATACATACAAAGCTTATTGAGTGACTTTTTGAATTCGTACTCTTCTAGAAAACCGAATCGATCACCACGCTCAGGAAATAGTTCTTTCAAGGCGTAGCACATGTGTGCGTTTTTAACTTCTTCAAATGGGTTTGAGTCACCAAGACTGCGGTGATGGGTAGCAACTAAAAATGAGCTGCTTTTTAAAATTTTATTAAATCGCATCTCCACATGTTTGAGGTACATTTGGAAAATGGTTGTATTATTGAATGATGGATAATCCATACAACATTTGCAGCATTTCTTAGAAAATTCAATTGCTTGCTCAAGATTCGATTGTGCAAGCATATAACATAGGAGAGGAATTCCAGCAATTTCGTGCTCAGTTTTACTGATAATGGCGAGTTCTT
The DNA here is from genome assembly GCA_034697805.1 of Orchesella bifasciata. Taxonomy (NCBI): domain Eukaryota; kingdom Metazoa; phylum Arthropoda; class Collembola; order Entomobryomorpha; family Orchesellidae; genus Orchesella; species Orchesella bifasciata. Next base: position 17,247 of record JAQGAP010000770.1, read on the forward strand.
TCAGGAGGTATTCTGCAAATTTTATAGTTTCTTTATTTCTAGGCACTTTTTTATCTGAGGCTTCCCAAAAACGGAGCATAAATTCTATCTGGTCTTCTTTCTTAAAAGGTTCAATTGTAAATCCAAATGTGTCCAACTCACTTTCTAATTCCTGCAGCGTATCAAGATGGGCTCTCGTACTCACAACTACTTGCAGAAAATTCATACTTTTTGCCATTTTCAGAACTTTTAGTGCTGTTTTATACTGTTTCTTTGGAACTTCTTCAAACCCGTCGAACATGAGAGCACACTTTTTTGAATTTATTAGCTGATGGTTAACTAATGATTTCCCAAATTTATAATTGGACAACAGCGTAACAATTTGAGCAACAATTGTTGCTTTTGAAATCTGCTTGTTGTTGCACAAACTTTGCACAAAATCTTTCATTTGAATGAAACAGACAAGAGTGGTTTTATGTTCAGGCTGGTTCATTATGTTAATTGAAATGCTGGCAAGCAAGTTAGTTTTTCCAGTGCCGGGGGAACCTGAGACAACCAAAAATTTATTGGTAGTTGAAGGAAAATCTTCTTCAGTCATGGAATCATGTGGAATTTTTTTTAAACCTTGAAGGTTAATTTTAAATTTGGTTCCGCACACGAGTTGTCGCCCCATGTAGTAAGGTTGTAGTTTAGGCACTGTATTTGTCATTATTTCAGGTGCTTTCCCTTTGGAAATTTGAAACAAAATAATAGGGTCAAGTTCCTCCAGATTGCCACTTAACTTTCCAACTTTCACCAGTTTTCCTTGGAACTTAACACGTTTGTTCTTTATTTCAGATTTTAGGCCTGAGTATATTTCATCCCAGGTGGTGATTTGGGTGATATCAGTCATATTGACTATTTTCGTAGATCTTTCTATCATGTCAATAATATCACCCTCACTCTTTCCAAGCTTACTCATACCCACTTTAAATAGCGAAATTCTATCTAAATAATCAGATTCTTTAAGTTTTAATTTGTTATTTTCGTGATTCAAATGATTTCTGAATTCCCGTATTTCTTTAATTCCTTTTCGTTGCTCGTTAGAAAACTTTTCCGGCCAGACATCTAGCAAAATCATAGATAACACTGTGATGTCCCAACGATTCGAGCATTCTTTATATATAATTTGCCTTTGATATTTATTTATTCGGGGTCCTTTAAGCATGTTAAAAAGATACTTCTTTTGATAACTGTTGTCCTCCCACTCCTGGAGAGTCTTAAGTAATTCATACGCATACTTCTTTTGATCGGTTTTATCGTTTCTCTGGACCAAAGTTTCTAACAAATCCTTGATGTATTTTTCTTGGGCCTCTCTATTGTTAAACTCAAGAAAGGTTTTAAGCAAATCATTAACGAACTCCTTTATTTCGTCACAGTCATTGCTTAAGAGTTTCAGCAACGTACTAACGATTATTTTTTCATTGTCGTTGATGTTCTTCTTTTGTTTAAGGAAATCATTTACGTACTGTTTTTGACTGGTTCTATTGTTGCACTTAAGCACGGCTTTAAGTAAATCATTAACGAACTCCACTAAATCGTCGCTGCCATTGCTCAAAGTTTTGAGCAAAAAATTAACGAGCACCATTTGATCGTCTCTAGTTTTCCTCCACTCCTCTAGAGTATTATGCATATAATGACAGAACATGTTTTGATCATGGTTGAGCGTGCACAAGGGTTTATTCAAATTATCAAGGAGCTCTGTTATGTCTTCACTATTAATCCACTCGTGCAAAGTCTGCCGCAAATCATTAAGGGACCGAACAAGTTCACCCCAACTGTTTAGAAACATGGATTGCAAAACTTGACATGCAATATTTTCCAGCTCAAGGGCATTTCTCCCAAACATTTTTTTCTTGTTTTGCGATGCCATTACAAACACGAATTCGTTTGTGAACGATATAAGCTGTAGCAAAAATTCACGTGCTGTAATTACAGCGCACTCGACTTCAACCACACTGCACTTTTGTGAGAGATGGATATTTCGCAAACGTTTATTTTTCATACAATAGTAAGTTTACTGATAATCAAACTAGGATAATAAATAAACCTGTAATCGAGGAATTAAATCCAAAACAATTTTTAGATGTTGGACTGAACGAGAATATATCCACATAACCTGTGTATGTTCAAAAACAACAATCAACAAACAACAGTCACACACACAGTAAATAAAGACCCATGTTTTTGTCTGTTTGTAGATTGGAAAGGTCGACTCGGGAATTTAATCGAAAGAGGGTTAACTTTGTTAGCTGCCAGGTACTTTTTTTGAAAAGGTGTTAGGTACTTTTGTGAGGAAAGGTACATTATACTTTTCAAAAAAGTACCTGGCAGGTACTTTTAAAGTTAACCCTCTTTCGTTTAAATTCCCGAGTCGACCTTTCCAATATATTAATAGACAAAAAATATGGGTCTTTACTGTAACACATTGTCAAGTTAGCGACACACATATTTTCTAGATTCATAAATTAGGCCTTGATCTCTTGTCATGTAGACTACTTATGAAAAATGATGTGCAGTTTGAGAATTATTGCATCATTCACCTTGTACTCAAGTCTCATTCAACTGTTAGCAGGTGCAAAACTGGAAAGAAGTTTCCTCTACATTATTCCACATGTGTGGATTTAAATGGAGAGGAATGTATGAGCCACAGGTCACATGCAGGATGGCCAGACGAGTAATTATGGACAATATAGTATTAAAAGATGCTAAACAGAACAGTCCCCTTTCTTTCTTTCAAGCACACAAGGTAATTAGGTAAATGTTGTTGGATTGGATTGAGTTGGACATACACTCACTAACAAAATTATCAGACGATACCATGTCAATACCATGTTGACATGACATGACTCATATCGCTTCATCATATTATTGTGGAATATATGGCCTAGACGTTTAAGTATATGGAGACGCATTAAAAACATCTAAATAAGAAATCTTTAGGAAATCACAATACCCATGCCTTCGTCTGTTTGCCCAATAGCTCTAACGGCCTTATAATTTAATATATGCATGTTAATATACTTTCTCCGACTTCACTTTTTCCTTGCCCATTTGTTAATGTTGCCCGTGTAAATGTTTACGGAACCGCTTGACACACTCGCATCTAAATATTCCACGGAGGGATGAGCAGGGTATTTTAACGACGATCGAAACTTCTAGGACAGTCAAAAATAGTAATCTAGTATAGCACTCAATGCGAAAGGTTGCGAATACCCATATTCGTGTTTGTAACATTTTTATCCAGCTGTTGCATCATGTGCCTTATAAAATGCAACCCTATTTAACCCTTCTGAATATGAATACCTGTAAAACTACATTTTAGTAATACAACCAGACCCTGGAAGAATAATAGTTGGTATGTTGTAAGTGTGATGTTGATGGCATTTAGATGGAGATGAAAGCGATGGAGTTCTTTCCCTAATGCATATCATCGCATCGTCTCTCATATACAAAGAGCGTAAACGTGCGCGTGCATTTCATCATGATTGAATTTCATGAAAGAAATCAGGAAACAAAGCAAGAAACAGGAACGTGCTTTCCAAATCTCCATTCGTTTATATTTAAGTCGGATGTAAATGATTTTTTTGTAATGATTTTTGGTGGCATGTAATAATCTCTATCACATCCATTTTACATATGCTCATCTGCAATCTATAAACATCAGATTGGAATTATCTTGCATGCAAATGTCCCTTGCTTCTAGAAAACATGCATGAAAATTCTTAAACCAACAGTATTGGATGTTTTTAAAGTAGCTTCTTAAGCTTAAGTAAAGTAAAAACATATTGTATTTGGGATGAGGTATAAAATTGATCGACGCCCACCTTGACAAGACGACGTTCTGACAAGATGCAAAAAATGATGATTTTGGGTGAAATCGAAAAACTAGACAAAAGTGACAACTCCGCTTAACAAACTTGACAAGACAAAAAATTGTCATTGAACCAAAGTGACAAGACAAAAAATCTTCACTAAACCAACTTGACAAGACAAAAATAAGTACTTTAACAAACTTGACAAGATTGCGAGACACAGGTTTAACAAACCTAACTAGCTACATAATCACTAGATTTAATTAAAACTACTGCAAAATTCCGGAAACATTGCATAAATTGTTCTACGTCCGAAATTGTAGCCCTATACCGTATACACAAGGTACATGGTTTCATCGATTTATAACCTTAGAGTTTTGTTTTGCCGATTTAACCTAACCCTTAAATAACCCAACCTATATTTTTCATATACTTTCTCTACCGTCACCAAAATATCCATCTTTACTCCCAAAGGGATATTACCATAAAATCTTGTCAAGTTTGTCTCTTCATCTTGTCAAGTTTGCTTCTGCATCTTGTCAAGTTTGTTTTTGGTTCAAAATTCGTCTTGTCACTTTGGTCATCTGAAATTTTTCATGCCATTCTGACAATTTTCCAAATCTTGTCAGAACGTCGTCTTGACAAGGTGACTGGACACCATAAAATTTTGTTGGGAGTAATCTGGTCAACAGCTTTTTTTCATTACGGAGGGGAAACCAGTAGCTGCTGGCGTGCATATATTATGGCATGGATCAACACATGTGCAGACGATATCAACGTTTCCTTATAATTCATGAGCATTTTAATCTGTCTACAAAACTATACAAAGACGTAACAGCTCGTTTCAATGATAACAACTTTTTCTATTGATACTCAAGAGGACTAGTAACAACCTTGTTGGGAAATATAGGTTTTATTTCAAGTTTTAAATTGCAATTGGGTTAGTTCCCTCACATCCCTTGGAAAAGTACTGGAACGTAAGTTATTTGTCCTAAACCTGGATGGAGACTCAAGTTTTGTTTGTATAGAAATACTAATATCGAAATAATTTGGGTCATGACTCATGAGTAGCTTTATCGGCTGAATGCTTAAATGTATGAGAAGTCATCGTGCTGCTGTGATACAATGAACATGTTGGGATATGCTTGTGTTTGCACTAGTTGTATCGTAAATACAAGGGAATTCAGCAATCCATTACATCACAAGTTGTGACAACCAGTATGCTTACCAAAAGAGCGTTGGAGAAACCTGCTTCACACTTTGCCTGGAAGTAGACGCAAATGTTATTATTTGCTTTGCTAATAAAGGGAAGAATGTATATCCTGCAAATAGATGTGGCATGGTTTAGCGAAACCATTTTATTAGTGCTTCATGCTACAAAATAAACGGGTTGATTTATACTTTTATGCTTTCCTCTTTTCAACGCTTACCCATCCAGAAAAAAAGGATGAAAATTGTAAATTCAATGACACTCGATTTTCAAATCTGATACTTTTGACAAAACAAAAATGCCAAGACTCTACTCTCATCAAAAATGTAAACTAATTACCATCAAACTAAATCAACTCAAAAGAATGACTAACGAGCACTGAGAGTGAGATTACCACTTGTAAACTTTCTGGAGCAACAGGAGCATCATAAATCAGGTAATCGTGAGGCAAAAATCATTCCTTCCCAACAAATCGAGTCAGTGACTACCGAACGGAGAGAACTATTGAAAAAAATTTGGAGCCCAACTTAAATAGTGAGTGGATTCCATCCTTTTTTACTAGTGAGTTATCCTATTTATGCAGTGACTGCAAACAAGATTTGGAACGCATCTCGGTGCTTCTTCAACAATAAGCATCTAAAGTTGCCGTCAAGTTGCAAAGGAAGGTTGTTACTGCAGCGGAAGAAGGACTTGTGCGTAAACCAATCATATCAAGTGGTTTTGACGCCATCAAGTTTATTACTTTGCGGGGCATTATTGTGGAAAGTAAGTGAAAGTATTTTTAAATGCTTTTAACTACCTGATAATCAGCATTATAATTTATTTTCTTATCCACTCAGATTATTACGAAAATAATAGAAAACCAGAAGTGTCTGACGTGACAGAACAAGTGTACCTTTCAAGCACTGAAAAAACAGCGCCAGATTCCACCGAACTAACGCCAAAAATCATTGATTAACATGGGTGAGGATACGCGGATGGCGTTAGTTCAACTGATGTTTACTCCGAAACTAACTCATAAAGGTTACGTTTTTAAAGTTCAATGCATTTATTAAGAGTTGCTGAGTCGTTCTAAAACCTGAAAAAAGTATAAAAAAATAACTAGTTTTTTAACTACAGAGCTTGAAAATTAGGAGGTTTTTACGTGGGTTTGCATGGGTTTCCTTTGTTCAGAAACGTTTGCTGGGTCTTTTGTTCAGGGTAAAAAACGTGCTATTGTGAACCCCAATGGCGGGATGTGCTCAATATCAAGGAGGCAATACCCTCTTAATACTTCAGGTTTTAATTTTAGGAAACGCAGCCGGATTTTTTCTCTTCGCTCGTAGGCATCCAAACAAAAAACAGTGTCAAATCCAGTCAAGCAAGAACTGATGTAAGTTTTTTAGCGGAAATTATTTTTCAACTCGTTAAATCCGGTGAAAGTTGACCACTTTTTCTTTTTCAGTTCCTCGGTGTCGCAGGATGATTCGGGCTCAGATATTGATGTCGTTGATGATGATCCTGAAGCAGTGTGTTTAGGGGAGCCCCCAGTAGGGAGAGGAAAAACATGTCAAGGCGTGGAAATTTTGCGTTGATGATAAAAATGGGACTACATTTTTTCAGTGTGGGGCCTGTCCTTACCGAATTTATTTCGAGTGGAACGCTACTGAGCAGCAGAAGGAGAAGATGGCAAAGGAGCAGTTGGAGTCCCATATTAGAACATTGCATCCCAAAAGTAATAAAAATGTTGAGATAGAGAAAACTCGTAACGTTTGCATTGATATTAAAACCTTTCTTTTAAGAACCACTGCAATCGACAAGCCGACGCAAAAGGATTGGTATATGGAAATATTGCTGCCGGGTTTGCAACAGGAGGTTTTCTTACCGGAAGTGTTATCGTGCTCACCTAAAATCCCATCCTGAATTGTGGGATAAGAGTTTTCAAGATCCTGGTATGCCTGCACTTTCTCCACATACTCAGATTGCCACATCGCCAACAGCGGATCTTACGGCTATACTTGGGAAGTAGTGGACGCTTAAAACGGAAGAAAGGATTAATTTTTGTGGAGAAAATATAAATTGTGTTGAAAATACAACACAATAATATTTGTTAAGGTTCCAATTGAGTTAATTTTTTACGTTGTGTATTTATGAAGTGGAAATTATTGCTAGAGATACAGAACCTGAGATACTTTAATTATAAACTTTCCAAAACACATTTTATTCGGAAATTTTCAATTTTGTATAATGTCATATACCATGCAGCAGGTACGGATATAATACTATATACAATACCTATATTATATACACACATATCTGAGCTCTGCACGAAGTTCTTTCAACAAAGAACTTGACTCGTGAAGCCAAAACGCAACAAGCATATTGCATGAAACTACCGTTGATGAGCTTGTTGACTCAGTCAGTTCCTGCTGGCTGCAGACGATTCACTTGATATAAGCTACCCATTATTATTTTTACATCTCCATACAGTAGAAAGGGAGGTAGAGTCGTTATTCCAAAAATATTTCCCAGCAAAACAAACTTGAAATTAGAGAAAAGAAACTAAATTTTGATAAACCTTTCCTTATAGCAATTTCAAAGGAGTCACATTATGTTACATCATTTTCGGGCATATGTCAAATTATTAAAAACATTGGCATATTGCATCCAAAGCGAGGGCGATCGAAGATTTTATGCAGCGTTACATTTCATAGCTTACTAAACTAGAGTTGGTTCTGTAACTTCTATTAAAACGAATTAACAACATTTCTTGACAAACCTATTAGAATTAGCATTAAAACGTAGAAACTTTTGCAATAAGTTCGGCATTGAATTTGTCAACCTTCTTTGTTTTTCTTTCAACTAGGCCGCCCATTTAAGCAATCCTATTGTAAAAATGTCAAGACGTCTTTCACAATAACTCGGATTTGCAAACGTTTAATTTGGTTCTATAAACTTGGTTTCAGATGCCTGAAAACTCGACGAATGCCTCATAGAACTGAAAGGTCTACATGCCTTTTAAAACTGATAGGTACAGCTAACTGCAGCCATCATCAATTGCATAATATCTGTGGTTGAAACTACGATTCCGTTTAATATCTCTTTTTGCAAGCAAAATTTCATAATTTCTCTTTCATTGTTGTCAATTTTACAAGGTTTATTTGATTGCAAAAGGGTTGCATGGATTTCATAAAGGTTCTCAATATAAATCAATGAAAATTCGTTTAAAATTTCAATTGGTGTTAGCATTCAGACCACCAATACGTTGTTCAAGCAGTTCCGGAAACTATAATATCCATATACATAGCCATTGCAACTTGCAAGTTATATCAAAATCCTACCACAATCGTTTCTAACGTTTGATTTCGTTTCACTGTTCTCTGCATAAATCGGCATAAAAATGCCTCATTTTTGGAACCCGTGTTGTGGCTTCCCGTTGAAGAAGGCCGTTCTGATCATAGCCTTTTTAGATCTTGTAAGTTTTAAATATAAATGATATTGATTAATACTAAACTTAAAATATCGAAAATGGGGTTCTCATTATGCTTTTAATTTAATTCAGATAATCAGCATAGTGGCCCGTATTGGCCGTATGGCATTGCTGGACTTTGATCAATTAGGCGAGGAGGCTGTGAATTCTTTGAACGGCACCTTCACTCCAGAATTTTTTGCTTTGGACGAGAAAACCAGGCTCAGTAACCTGGCTTATGGTAAGCTGCTTTTATTGAAGATTTAGAAAATACTAATGCGTCCTAAATAAAGTCTGAAAATTATGTCTCCATCATAGAAATTTCCAAGAACACGATACAATATTCGGCTTCAATAACCTTGTTACACTTTTATTGGGCTTTTTGCATTGGATTTGAGATTTGGCTTTGCAGAACCCTGGTTGGAGCCCATTACAAGGTAAGTTACAATATAAGTGATTCGTATTACTGAAAGTTTGTAACTAAAATATTATTGTTTAAATAGAGCGATACTGGTCGTTGCAAAAAGTGGATGTGGGGACGGTCCCTGAGCTCTTTGATTCAGTGTTTCTTCCTGCTTGCAGCTATTGTAACTGAAAATGAGCTGAAATGGTTTGATTGGCTATTGATGTCTGCCAACGTATTGAGATTTTATGCAATTCTAATAGTTTATGAGTTTAAAAAAGAGTTAGGTGCAACCGGGGGATTTGAAAAGCTTTAAGTAGCATTCATTTAATGTTTTAAAACATTTATATTGATTTTTATAACCTTTTCTTTGAATTTTATTTGTGTTGAAAGGTGCTTAAGCAGAAATAAAACTTTTGATTTACTTAAACGGTGGTATTGTTCTTTCTAATCTTTTAAAATTATTGGCAAAGATAGATTGAAGAGTTGTATACATGAAAATAAGTTGATGTGAAACTAGTTGCAGACGATTCATCAAAAATGCGTTTCCTATATAATACCATGTACTGCAGGCAACATGCAACAGACACTGATATTAATATTGATTTATATGTAATATAAAATGTATACATATACATACACATCTGAGCTATGCCCAAAGCTCCTTTCAACGAAGAACTTGACTCGGGAAGTCGACACTCGACGAGCATGGCATGGAACTAACCTTGCATTCCTTTGAAGAGCTCGTTGGCTCACTCGGATATTTCCTACTGTAGAAGATTCCAGATTTGACCTTGCTGGACAAGTGTTTTGACAAATGATTTTTGAACTATTTATCTAATGTAAATATCTCAGTGAATTTAAACTCTGTTCTGATAACAATGATTGCAGAACACTTTCACTTCAGCGACTTCGACAAAGGAGGAAGATTGGTGAGTAAGCAGGATCGGAGAAGCAATCGCAATTGGAAAACATGTTGTTGTTGTTTACAAGTTCGGACTGTGACCATCTCCATTGGGATATGGGATTTGGTAAGCGAAAT
>JAQGAP010000771.1:0-27168 GCA_034697805.1 Orchesella bifasciata
CCATGTAACTTTGGCTTCATTAGTTTTTTTCACTCCAAATTTTCACTAATAATTCGGTGGACAGTTTGTCTTGATACACCACATCTTTGCGCCATTTGTCGTCGACTAGGGGGATTGTCCTGGCCAGTCATACGATTGACCTCGAAAATGACGTTTGGAACCCTTTTTACATAAGGTCGCTTTTTTAAGGAAATTGCAGTCATACGGCCTTGGCTTTCCTACCATTATATTCCCCACTTTCTACTTCATAACTGATGACTTGGAAATTACTATACCCCTTAATTTCCTTAACTTTACAGTTGATCTTACTGACCTATCCTGCTCGGAAAAGGTCCGATTGACTACTTCGTCGTCTCTACTTAATAACTTCGCCATTCTTGAATGAATTACTCCCAAATTTCACACACTTTGAATTAAACGCTTGTAAAATGCACATTTAAAATCTCAAGTCAATCGAACAAAAGGGAGAAGAGCAGTTGACCGGACCGTTTGCTTCTTTTACGACGGACCACCCTCTGTATTCCAACAAAAAGGAAAAGACAAGGGAGGCATGAGCAAATTAAAACTTCACTTGTAGCTCTGCTCACTATATTATTCACCACAATGCATGAATGCAGTACATAATCGCACTTTTCCCTTTCAGATATCATTCGTTCCAATAGACAGAGACAAACATATAAAGGGAAATTAAAATGTGAAAAGAGACTCGTTTTAAACTGTGGTGCACATATTATATATTATATCTACTGGAAAATGATATGATGAGGAGAGGGATGATCAAGCAAGAAAACTTGTGTGTGAAAGGATTCTTGTAAATCTGACCAAGCAGCATATGAAGCTTACCATTGCATCGTTGTCAGTAATTATTTGTATTGTTTATCGCATGATTTAAAAATACTACATATATAACGTATCTGACATGAAGAGAACACAATGGGTTATATAGTGGGTGGACAGGAAAATGAAAGTAAAATACGTGTTGTCTGAGTCTGATGCTACCTTGTCTTTCTCAGCCTGTTTTACTACTCTTGCAAACTAGGAAGAGATGGATTCACGTAAGACAAGTCGCCACAAAATCTGTCACTCAATTACTAATAACAGGAGCTAGCAAAAAAAAACAAAAAAAAAACTTTTGGTGGTTCCCACAGGCTTCTTGAATTGTTTTGCTTGGGTTGATTCTCATTTCTAGTTGTCACCTCATCATCATATAGTGGCGACTGTGGTGTATAAGCAAACAATAAAGTACAAAGAGATGTCATTGTGTCGGTCAGTAAAGTCATTCAAAAGTTTAGGTAGCATTCAACGAGTCAACATTTACCTTTGCCATTATTTACATGATCGCTCCTATGCAAAGTTGACGATGGGCTGTCCTGCTCATTGTCAGTGTCATAGAATGGTATGCAAAACACGTAGATAAATGCTTGCAGAGGTTGTAGGGCCGGACAGTGGTGGGTTTGCGCGTAAATCACAATTACATGCATTTTATGTCATGTGTCAAAACTCATCAAGAGATTTGTAAGAAGATGACATATCACTTCAATGTTAATGTCAACCAAATAATAAAATGTTTGAGTGGTCGTTTACAACGCTAAGTACACACTGCTTACTGTCTTTATTACACTAAAATTTACCACACAAGTAACTCGGTTGAAACTAATGTCAAGTGTCGTATGGTGCTTATGGGCTACTGTTGCTACTTGTTTTCTCTGTTGTCAGTAAGTCACATTCTTGTTAAAACTTACAAGGAAACAAATGTTAAGGAATTTGAATTTTAAAAAATTCGTTGCTTACAATGTAAAATTATTTATTCGAATATAATTCCTCGTTTTACGACTTGCATTCTTCCAAAAAATAGTTAGGTTGGAATATTTGACATTGGACTGATAATATTTACCACGATAACTCAAAACACATCAAATTAGTCATAGTTTATGTGAAAATGCATAAAATTCAGTCAGCTCAGCTTTAATGTCATTTGTTACAATCACCAGAAGAATTACGTCTACATCAATCAAAGAGTTGTGAATCATTTATATAAGTTACTAGTGAAGCAAAGCATGCCGTCGTACTATGCGCCTATTTCTGTTTGGGTAACTCTTGCATACAATGTACGCTTCTTTCAATTCATTCCGCGTTAAAAACTCGTCCAGCAAGCCACCTTTCAGTGTAGGGTTGGCTGCCGGAAAGTATGGCGCTCCTGACATTGACTGACTACAGAACATCAAAACAAAGGTAATCCCAACAATTATTTGTTTCGATTGTCAGACATAACGTGCTATAAAAATACCTGGAATATGTAAGTAGGTTTAATAATGAAGTGGAAATGCTCATGACTTGCTTACATGTGTTATTCACATACTCACATGATGTCAGTAAAGATTAGTCAATTATCCACATCTACACTATATACATAAATACACACAATTATGCATATATGTATATCCTCTCCATTTCAATCAACTTCATCATTACCATTTTCTTCCAGTCATCACATCATCGTCATCATCATCAACGACAGGTAAAGTTTTTTTAAAACAAACCAACAAATGTAGTTAGGTAGTATTATTACTTAATATTACAACGAAACAGATGGAAACAGATATGGAGGAGAAAATGAAAAATGAAAGGTACAAACTGACGTCTGCCCGGGCTCCTGATAAAGATGGAGAATATGTTTATTAACTCACTTGACTCAACATAATATTAACTAAGAACAACATTTCTGTCATGTTTCATTTGTTTTCAAGACTTGATGGCACTCAGCAAGATGATAGCAAGTTGTAATGAGAATGAAGTTAATGATGACTAGCCTTTTTTCCTAATCCTTCAAAAGTACAATATATCCTTTCAATCTGACACCTATCCCTGTCCCAAGCCCTCCACCATTTTTTTAAAAACAAGTATTTACAATAATATGTAATAATTCTACATAAAACAGCTTTGATAACTTTTTAATATAAAAAATATCTTGCTTCAAGCTCACACGGCCGAAGCCGGAAACTTGGATCATGTATGCATGCATGTCAATGCACTAATGCATTTTGTTCACCCTTACTAAGCCGTCTGTTCACTTTTCCCCTGAATCAATCAAACCAGAATGGGAATCGTAGTAAAAACTGACGCCGTATAATGATTAACATTTTATAATACAAATCTGGTCTCGTCCAGTAAAATTTCATTCATCCAAAAACTGATCAATGAAGAACAAACTGAGCACTCTGTATTATACATAAGTGACAGTCATAAAAAATTAAGCCTGACTGGCGATGAGAGCAGTGCACCTCACAGTATGAAATGTATCGCTTGTATTGTATCCGTAAAGTGTGCTTACTTTAGCAAAAAGTACAAGTAGTCCCGGGTTTAGCTGGTTTGGTGTAGAGCTGTACCTTTTTATTATTTAGGACGTCTTCACTTCACTCAATTTGAAATTGATCTTGTCATTTTTCCATGAATGAAGTGACCACAGCAGTTCACTGCAAGCAGGTTTAGTTTTTTCCTAAAGATTTTAAATTACATTAGCAGAGTATAAACGTGTCTATCTGATACTGTTTCTGATGTTCTCTCAAAAGAGATAATATGCCATGTTGTATTAGAAAAGTAAGCTTTTCTTTTCCAGCCGACAGCCCAACCTGATGTTGGTTTTTGAGGCTTATGTCAAGTCTAGCTCGCTTAAATCTGGTTGTATAAATTGTTTATCAAGAATCGCCAGAGTAGACTAAAACACCTTTCATGTCATCAACATTACACCATCAGCATCATCATCAAGTCCAAATATCACTCCAATACATTCCGTTAGCACAATTGAAACATCTTCACTCCAGCACCACTCTCATTTCAGATTTTTTTATTTTGCTTTCTTAAAAGCCGCTCCCATGCCACATAAAAGAGTGAACGGGAAGCCAGTCGTCGTTCATTCAGTCGATGCAGTCCTGTTCACTGCTGCACTATTACTGAGTTGCATCTATCTATATACAAACTTTTATAAGGATGGATAATCTCCAATCATTTGGCTAATGCTTACTGTAAAACACACACACACACAATACAACTTCTAAATGGTCTAGTTTCAAACGGAGCGAACAGAGAGTGAGATGATGAACAAGACGAATTGCATTTGTGCACTAAAATATATACAGATAGAGAAGGAAATAATGTTTCTTCTTTTTTCTTTCTTAACTTTTTCCGTCATCATCAACCTATGGGTCACCACGCCCTGGATAAGCACCACTTTCTTAAACCACTCTTTTGGACTGATTTATTGAACCGATTTACTTCAACCTTTACCTGCACATACATACATTCACCCTGTTTAAGGCTGGGATCCAAAACCTAAACCACACCACGGCGTTGACCCTTTATAGTTGTTAGTCAGTAAGCATCAGTTTTCTCTCTTTATTTTCATGACTGATGATGACATTAAATTACCATTTAGCGTAGCCTCTTTACTCTCTAAACCTCTCCAGAAAAGTTTAGGAAAGCAGATGGAAATTATTTAAATTAACATAAACAAAAAAAACCTATCCTGGGCAAAGACCGAAGCTAAAAAAATATCTAACACGAAGAGAAAGGGTACTATAGTCAAATGCAATAATGTTAGGAAGGAGTATGCCATCACAGGCTCAACTCAATATAGTAATGAGTGGTACGGCAATAATAATAAGTAGTATCATCATTATCCATGCAAGTGTTATTAAATGCATGTCCTTTCCTGAGCTGAACAAGGGAATGAAAAACGACTGAATGTTATGTAGAACGAGAGAAAATTACCCTTAAACTGCCCACTTATTTACCTATTTCCATGTGTCACTCTTTTCCTGCTCTTGATCTCTCTTTCTCTTCCTTTTCAATCGTCATGCGATCCCTTCATGCGCATATATTATTCGTCAGTATCATTTCGACTCGCTCGTTACGTCCATCCCATATGGATATCTGACCCGTTGGTCTTCTTCGTGATACGTTTGCATCCACCACCTCTCTACCAAACTCCTAATATACTCAGCTTGTTTTGCTTGCAACACAATTGAACGTAAAATACAATATATAAAGTATTATGATGATATGATGAGATGGACAAAGTATTTAAATTTTATATAAAATACTGTATGCTTCATTGGTCCGATCTAGTATGTATGCTGTTTGCTCTGGGGGCATTTTTGATCACTTCATTTCATCCAACTACTCACTCGTAATGCATCTCATTAAGGGCTTATTGACACAAAGAGGTGACACAAACGAATGTGTCTTGAGGATGAGGACCCCTACCTGTTTTCCTTTCTTCGGCTTCTGAATATCATGTTATGTTTGGTCATTGTCTTGATATCGGGAAGAGGATTGACAAAAACTGACGCTGTTACTTTCCAAACTGCCCATTTACAAAAGACATTAAAAACGTAATAATATTATTATAACGCTTGAGCTGAAACCGATCCTCTTGTTTTCCCTCGTCCAAGCTCACAATTGTAATCCATTGAGGCCGTTGTTTTTATTGTTATCACCTGGATTCATCTTGAGTATATATTTTAAGTACACTTTGGTGCTACACTCAAGTGTCATCCAAGAAGCTGTTTTCCTTGTCGGTCTATTCTAATTATTACATTAAGAAAGGAGAAGAAGAGAGTGCCGGCGGAATATCAAGGTTTACGCATTGCTCGTTTACTTTTATTCCTTTGGCTCGTCATGAACAAGAAGACTCAATAAGATTGATTCCATTTTTATTTTTTTTTATTATTTGAGAGGCGTTATATATTTTTTCCCGTCAATATGTCAGACCTTTTTATTTCTGTCTTTTTACGACAAAGCAATTAGCCATTCTGCCAGCCGAGAAAGTGTAAACAATATTTCATCAGAGTCAAAATACTACTCTATTTAAAGTAAAAATCAATTATACCAAAGAAGGATAGAAGAATAGAATAATATTGTAGTACGGTATATCCTTTAATTTACTTACACCTCATCTTCATCCAAAACTGGGTACTAATTTATTACCGTCTGTGAGTAATAAAGCTCATATGAGTGCGCTTTGAATATTTCATACAAAAAAACAAGAGTGCGATAAAGGAGTTTCTTATCTAATAGTACAGGAGGAAAAGTTGAGTGAATCCAGCGGGGCTTGAGTGACTGGCCCATTTCATACAGGTATGGATGGCTGAATGCTTGATTGAATTAATTTACAAAGTAGGCTCTTTTGCTTCTCAATGGATGCTTTATGATTATTGCTTGAGTTGTGAGCTACTTTTCTCGTCTGATAGGGAGAGAGACTCGGGGAGAGGTGCTGCTATCACTATCACTTCCATTTACTACTTTATGAGCTTGCTTGCTTGCTCAATTTGCGTTTTTATCTATCACCTACACATTCCTCTCATCTCACTGTTCGCAATTGACGATAGAAAGACGAAGAGGATCATCAAAATGACCAACACTGAATTTATTCACCAGGATACTCGTCCTCCTGATGATGATGTCTGATACGGAGATGTATACTTTGCATGCAATAAATATCAAGAAACACATGGTCAAAGTCATGATAATTAATTTTCAGAGAGTGAAGGCACTGCAGTGAATTAACTTGTTTATCCAAATGTTCACCTCCATCTCATTCTACCTCAATCCATGGATACATAATATACAATCATCCTTAATACTACATGCACATACGGACACAAGGTGTTGAATATTGTAAGTAATGAATATTAGTAGTAGTATATATCCTTTCCGCTAACCTTTCTCACTCATCCTCACCATTCCCCTGCATTAATTAACCGAGCTGAAATGAAACCATGCCTCCTTACCTAGCACATCGTCTGATTACAACAAAGTGCATTGACGATCAAGCACAATTCCGCATAAAAAACTAACCTGACTAAATACTAAATAAGTGTATTCAGCCAAACCACAAAGGCAACATGTTGGGAATTTAGCCTTTTGCAACGCGTTCTTGGTCTGTCTAAATGTTCACGGCTAGAGTTGCAAATATTGGGATCAAAAGCCTAATATTTTCATTCTGCATGATAAAATGCAGATATGGACGGACATATCGGGAAAACAGATCACTTGTGCGTAAGCACACATAGGTTATACATGTTGCTGATAGAAACACTATATTATGTTCCATCACAGTTTTGATTTTTATACAATACCTTTTTGTTTTTGGTGCAATAGTAAAAGAGATAAAAAAGAGTCGTAAAATGTCGTACTCTCTGCTCACGAATATTTTAGTGGAACACTGGGCAACATCATATATCTGAAATGATATTTAAATGTGGTCAATAACCAGCCCTGCTTAAATACTTTTATTTTCCCCCATCCTTATCACTGTACTTAAGACGCTGATCTGCATTTTGGTGCATGAACTGAATTTAATTTTAGATAAAAGACCCCAAACCCCCAACCTCCAAATGGACATTAATTTTGTTCGGTAAAAATCAAACCACTTTTCATCGCAGGGTAACCCTGAACACGGCAAAGAATTGTAAACAATTGAAAACCTGAACTTGACGAAAAACATTAAAAATCGATCAGATTGGAGACGATACTAAGTATATTGTATAAATGCATAATACTTCGGATGAGCTTGAATTACATAAAAAGTGTACATAATAAAGTGGTTAACTGTTGAGCCGAACGAGGAGTGAATTCGCCTCTTTTTAAAACGAAACATATAAAAAGTAAGAAGGCGTAGTCAGTGTTTATCATTACTTTACTGCTTCTTTTTTGTTGCTTGTTGCACCACTTGATTATTATTGCTTTTTTAGTTTCAGGTGCATTGTATTATCTATTAACTCGGTATTTTTACTTGGTTAAGCAATGACATTAACATGTTGATGAGGAGACCAATGAAAGAGACCTACCTTCTGAGATGAGTCGTTCGCGGATCTCCCAGGCAAAAATGGTAGGATTCTCTCGTTTGTACTGTTCAATTTTGGCAACGACAGTTGGAGTGGCCACCTTGGGCTTGCTTCCCCCAATTATCCCAGGTGGTCTCAGTGATCCTGCTTCAAAAAGTGAAAGAAAGAATAGAATATCAAGTCAGCATACATTGCATAAAAGGGTTCATTTCAGTTTTGAGACATCAGTATAACATAGAGCTAAGACCATTCATAGTTAGACACATTGTTCATCAATAAAAAACTAATTGTTTGTTCAGTTACTTTCACGAGAAAATACATCACAGAAAAATTTTTTTCCAGGCTATAATAATCATACTTGTTACAGAGCAAAAGAAAAAAATTAACACGAACCCCCATTGTGCCTTTTTATTTATCGATTTTCTTTCCAAGCATCTGTTCCCTCAATTGGTCAACATGAAATGGACCATTTTACGTGCAAAACCGTATTTTTTTCAGCCTTGGTCCCAAAGGACCAAGCCGATAAATTGCGAAGATGGGCCATTTTATACGTAACACCATATTTTTATGCCGCGTCCAGAAGGACTTTGCCAACAAATTGCAGGATATTATTGCAGAAATGAAGCGGAATGCAAAACTGCAACATAATGTTGTAAAGATTGTATACAAGCTGCGAACATCAGTACAACGTTGCAAACCACGCACAGCATAATGACTAATGTCTGACAATAAAACATTGGTTTGCAACTTCTGAAATTTCATTTTTCGCCAATTTCATTAATTACTCCGTCCCTTTAGTGGATGATTGGGCTGGAACCACACAAATAGCACAGCATAAGGTTATAAGGGCGCCAGCGCCGATGAAGTAAAATGGGAACAATTATTTTATTAATCATTTGTAATCAGGAGTAAAGCAAACAAAATCTTTTGAGAAGGAGGGGTGCAGTTCCACATTTCTTGATATTTTACACAACAGTTGGGGAAAATGTTGCAAAATTAATGCGTACAAGAAGCTATGTGAATTAAAACTGGCAATTGGCACATGACGAGAATATCCTTCAATAAATATGTTCCTCCTAATTTACACTCCACCACACATGATGTTTATTACATCCACCTCCGAAAAGTGTTAGACAAACCACAATGAATTTTTTTGAGAAACCAAGTCATCATTATGATCAATTACAGTCAACCATACATACACATTCGGCTTTGTTCGATTTGGGGTAAGTAGACCCTCGCCAAACCAAACTCTTTTCAGTTTAACCCATTTGATTCCATGTTGACTGTCATCTAAAGTTGTTTGTTTAACCAGACAGGTGTTTTGAGGAAAACCACATAATTCAATGTTATTATCATTACCCACAATCATTCATTCCCGGTCTGCTTGATTCCTGATCATCAATCATGATAAAATAGTATCAAATTAATATACATTACAAAACCGCAACACTCACTAAAGAGCGTCAACCTCGACTCAACCTTAATATACATAATTGCTCCAAATACTCTGAACTTGAAAAAATGGCTGTGTAGCCTACAGCAACATTTATGTATTATAATATAATAACTATTATGACGAGGTGCATGGCTATTATTACGTACGTGCTATTATCATAGCTTCCTATCTCTTCATACGTTTCTACCGAGACCAAAAGACGGTATCAATACGTATTTGCATAATTTTATTCATATTATAAACGCAGTAAATTAAATCGGCCAACAGCCAACATACAAACTGTAACATTTTAAATGCTAAACAAAACTTTGATACAACGAATCTGCGTCTATTTTTTGCTCCTTATCTCGTGCCCGTCCACCAGGTACTACTAATGCTGTGTGGTATTCATATAAACGATTTGTTTGATTGAATGAATTCAATTGTGAGTGGTTCAAATATAGCTGTAAGTAGTTGAGTCCATTTCGGAGTTGAATGAATTAAATTGGATACACACTTGTTATGTTTTTTCTGTATGTGCGGCACAAATCTAACGCTTAGAGCCGCACATACAAACTTGCCTCATGCTCAAACAATAAAAATATCCTTCTTTCCAAACTTGATCTCAGCTACAATTATGCATGGAGATTAGTATGTGAAATTATTTGATATGGTTGTCCCAATCTGTTACGTTTTCCCCTGTTCCTTCCGCCTTCCATTGGAGAAGGTGATCCCGTAATGTAATGTATAGCATTCTCCTTCTTCGTCAATATGCCTACATTTTTGTTACTCATTGTTATGGTTAAGACACGATTATGACAAGCATTTTGAGATGGTAAAAATGATGATGATACTCCTCTAACGGCGAAATGATGCGAGAAATATGTGCAGGAGATTGTTGGTATTCATTGTGGCTTCTAATTCCTCAAGTCAAAGTATGTTGAAGTCATTTGAATGGGAATAAAGATTATTAGACTCATCATCAACACCCTCTTTTTCGCCGTGCTTTCTACAAACTTATTCTTTATGAAAAAAAAACTCTCAACGACCAGTCAACCATCCAACCTTGCTTGTGACTTGCGCCGTCATTTAAACAAGACAGAAAAAAGTACAAAATGCTGTTTATCCAACCGCGCCGCTCGCTTCTTTTAGTTTTTTTCTCTCTCTTGAATAGATAATTGTGCCGGGTTTAATAAGAGCAAGAGCCGTCTTACTTTTTTTTCTTGTGTTAACTAACTGTCAACGAGGTGTGTGAGGAGCTCCTTTTTGAAGATGATGAATGATGATGATGAGCGGATAAAAAAGTGAATAATATGTATAAAGCAAAGTCAAGTCACCAAAAAAGACCTGCTGCCGCTTGCCTCATTTTTTGCTTGCTTCCACTGCGACGGTGGCGGTGCGGTGAACAGATTGACCATGTGTACTTCTCTTATAAAAAGGATGAACGAGCAAATGTTTATTGGTGTTAAGCAGAGTTGTTTTAAAGACATTCAGCTAAGTAAGGAGAGTAGCTCAGCTTAGTTTCTCGCTTCATCAGCTTGAATAAGGGTGTAATAATAATAATAATATGCCACACGCATTAAAATACCACACAGGTGAAGATGGGAAAGAAAGCAGCGGGACTACTTGTTTCTCATCCTTGTCATAAATCAAAACACCTCATCATCATAATCTGCTACAATTTTATCATGCAACAGTTTTACACATAAAACGACTCGTACTTAATTAAAAATATGATGTGAAAAGTCACATAACTCATATCATTCCAACGAGCTCAGGAAAAGGATGGCAGCTTATGAAAATTCAGCTGCAATTAATTAATTTAACCAATTAACAAAATAATCAAGCCGGTCACATTTGTTTGGCTAAATAAGCTTTCTCCTAAAATAATTTATTAGCTCATGATCTAATAGCAAGTCTGACAGATAACATGACCGGCACGGTGAAGTAATTAATGGAGTGGTAGGAACGTCTTAGTCTGAAAAAATTAGCCGATTTTTTTTTTGCACCAGCCTCAGCGCTGAAGTTGTCTTAATTACGGGAAAGGGAAAAGCTGCAAATGGAATTATTATTACTTGCAACAGATTTCCGTTGGTGAAGATGTAACCAAACTCATGTCATTCGATAAATTCTCTTTCAGCCTCCTTTGCTTTGCTTACTTTGCTTCTCAAAGCGTGTCCTTGAAATTAAAGCATTTTTACATCTAATTACTTAAGCAGTTTCTAATTTCAAACAAGAACGGGGAGACAGGGAGAGGTAGACGGTTTTATAAAAGCTGAAGATACTACCAGCTATATATATTTCATTGTTACTCTCTGACAAAGCCGGTTCATTTCAGTTTCATCAGCACAAGAACATTGTGATGCTTGCTCACAGCGTACGTATTCCTCACAACCTGCTTCCTAACCATCGACCTTTCATCCATCCTAAAGCTAGCTTGCTACCAAATTGCATATCTTTGTCCGTCTCTCCCATACCGACTGACGACGGATCAAAATCCAAAAGGTTAAGAAAGACTTTTTTATACAAACTGAATTGAAACTAGGTAGGTATGTTTGTTAGATCGGGGAAAAGTATACAAATATAAAAGAAATTAAATATGTGCATATTATTTCAAGTGATGGAAAACCTGGTGCTCTTGCTCTCTCAGTATTACGAGGCACTATTCCGCAGCACTGTTGAAAAGAGTCGGTAAGAATTTTTTTATCAGGCTTGAGAGAGAGGTGCTTCAGGCAGAAAAAAGTACGGAGCGTGGTGGTGGTGGTAGCTGTAGGCATATAATATTACCTGTGATGTCTGTTTTATTTAATGGATTTGACCCTCCTCCCTCCACCTCTTTTTTAACCTTTTTTACTTAAAGTACACACATTACTTACTATCCTACATATTACCCCTGGCATCTTATAATGGATCATGATGGCTGATTAGTGATAAGGTGGACACATTACCCCAGTAATTAACACCGGCTCATCAAGCAACAACATCATCAGCATCATCCCACGGAATAAAAATGTTAGTGTTACACAGACTGCTTCACATCAACATCGAGAAAGAGGAGAAGAAACAAAAAATAATATTATCCTATTTGTCCGCCTTGTCTTGTATCCCCAAGAGCTGTAGGATTTCAACACTTTCCTTCATCCACTCTAAACTGGTAGCAAGCAACTGCTTTTATAACTTTATTTCAAGAATCCCAAAAAAACAATTACTACAACGCCAACTTGAATGTTATGGATACTTCCATACATGTACTACTACCACCATTGCCTTGCAGTATGAGAGACAATGAAGGAGCTATTACTGAGGCATCCCATTAAATTAAATTTTATGCTAATTAAAAATGTTAGCGCTCATGTTGCAAAAACATACATATTACACCCAAGCACTTTTTATGTAAGCAAACGATTTGGGATTGTCTATAAAAAGCTACATTTCACAAGCTCGATATGCAAACATAACTTGGCTGTTAAATAAAGTGGTGACCTTCATGCTTAATTTGCAACTTCTGTTAGTTTTACTCCATCAACAAAGCAGATGGATGGGATCATCATGTTGCAATTTAATTTCAATCAGCGAAAGAAAATCGTATTGTTAAACTGATATTTCAGCCACCAGCAGCACCGTATGCAACCATACTTCTTTTTTATCGTTATGCACTAAATTGCATTTAGAATGTTGTGGTGGCAGTTCATCATATCATAATTATGAAAAACTACACACACGAAGCATAACCCACTGACAAAAGACAGACCAGTTATTAGCAGAGCTCCCCATATTAAACGTACTTGGCTCTTGATTACATTCTGTGTCCGATGGTGATATTATGATATGATATGCATGCATGTGTGTGGTTTTTCGTCGGAGGAAGTTCATTCCGTTGTTTTATGAGGATTTACCTAATTACACGTGTCAATATTTCTTTTTTAAAGTCTCTCTTTAATTCTCCTTTTCCTCCTCATCACTTTAAATATATCAAGCCACCAACCGAGTTTCTGTTTCATGAACAGAACTGCTAACTGTTCATAATATTCATATTATGATACATGTACCTAGATGTATGTTGTGGTTGTAAACTAGGTACATACTTATGACTTCAACAAAGGCATAAAATTAAAGTGATGTTGAGTTAGAGCAGTTTAGGAATGACAAAGCTAGATGCAGATGTTGTGGTTTATAGTCTGCTAACGACTACATTACCCCAGTGTTAAAAGATTTTTAGAGACAATAATAACCAAAAGTTTGGAGTAACCGAATCAAGAAGGGGGATTAACGCATAAAAATCACAAATAATGTGTGTGTGTAACGGATACTTCCGAAATAAAATGAGCTCCCATACATAAAGGACATACATTTGTCATAATAGCGTAATACACAACCACCAGCAATGAAATTTTTGTATATGACAAGTGAAGGTGTAAGTATACATACTACCACACATGGAGTATAAGAAAATTTAAAAAAAAAAAGTACAAAGACATTAAAAAATTGAACAAAGTTGAATATTTTTACGATAGAACAATCGTCGGAAGCCACCCGTTTTTTGTACAATATTTTTTCGCCATGCTAGCTTGTTTACAAAATGGGATGGGATATGAAGCAGGGTGGAATACAGCCACTACTCATTCTGACAACGACAACGTTTAGGAAAACCTGTGAAATACTCTTTTCTTACTTTGTTGCTGTTTTTAATGAAGAAAAAAATCACAACTATTCTCTAAACTATGTATTTAAGTTGTTTTTCGCGTTTGGGATGCAATGGCAAAGACATGGTAATGGGAAGCAGGATCAAAGAAGTTACTTAACGATCCCTGGCCCATATCTTTGCGGCACACACATAATATTGCTAATTACAGGGTTACACACAAACTTTGTTTGCTCACTCATTCGTAGTTTCTCATCCTTTTTGTCTGGACCCCATTCCACTAGTAACCTTTCTATTGTAATAAAAGAACTTTTGCGAAAAAGTAGCAAGTTGATAAATAACATGTTTCCATGAGTTCAGAAGGAGGAAAAAAAACTCTTGGTAGTGCCTGAGCAATATGATTTTTAAATGAGTCTCTTATGGAACTTTGATGGGCATAATCCGTATTTATTACTTGGTATGGTTAAACTCTAGCTAATCGTCGTACTCCCTTCCAGTTTCCTTTGACTTTATTTTATTTTCCTTAAAAATGTAAAACTGAACAAAGTCATAAAAGGTGGCTTCTACCTGTGGATAATTATTTAAGTAGTATGGTATTGTATCTTGAGTCAAATCCTAAAATTCCATATCTTTCAGACAGAAAAACTATAAAAATCGGACACATCCTCATTTTCAACATTTCAACCCATTTTCACATGGTTAAAAAAACCAGTCAATATCTCATACACATGGGTAATTCGTGATTGCTACTTGCGCCCATGTATATTCGCAAGAAAATGCGGATTTTCTTTTATGATGACGATGAGAGATGTGAGAACCCGAAGGAATTTTTCATGCAAACATGTATATTATTATTATAAACTAAACAGTATTTTCTGCTAATAGCGGCTGGCGACACCGTGACGAGCAGTAAAACATTTTTCAAAGAGCAAAAACATTGTTGTAAATGTTTCAAAGATTTTTTTCTTTCTCGGTCTCATCGGTTTCAGAGGAGTATTGAGTATACACATGTGCATTTTATGAGAAGCAGAGAAACAATTACGCACATGGTTAGAAAATCAACTGGAGACTACTGAGAACTCATCATCATCATCACATCATGATAGATAAAAGGTGATAATCAGATGAAAACGACCATTTGCCGAATAAAATACACTATTAGCTTGCATAGGTTCCGCTTCATTTTACTTCATTAAATTCTCTCACCTTCGCAGACAGCTCTACAAATGTACCGATAGGAGACGGGAAACTTCCCAAAATGCACAAGTGCAATTATTATTATATATTTGAATGCAAGTGTGCGTGTGTCGACGAACGGACGTGGACGAAGAAGACGACGACGGCATGTGCAAAAAATTACCATGCCTGAAGACCACTAGTTTTCCGCCGCCAATGCTGCTGCTGCTGCCGTTTTTACTGATGAATATCAAGAATTTACAAGAGACATGGCTATTGTTGTACTTGCTTTACTGGAATGAATGTAGTTACCACTAAGCTCATGAAGATGCATGCATTAACTTGTGGTTTACATTCATGTTTTCCTATCAACTTTTTGCAACTTGCTTTCGACAAAAGTAACCTGAGAACTTGTTGCAAAAAATGAAGTTTTTTTTTGCTTTTAAACCAACCCGGTGTAGTTTTTAGACACAGACAACATCATGCCTCTTCTTCGCCTATATATATTAGGTAGAAGTTTCATATTATTATTCTTTTCTCTGAATTAAGTACAAAGCAACGTCACATCACACCACATCATAGAGAAGGTTATTCATGAATGAATTCAAGTTTCTTAAGTGATTCTTCTCGGAGTCTGATCTGATGCCAACGTTCAAGCCTGCCTGCCTTTGTTTGAGATAATATTGACTGGACCGGTATACCCCTTTCCCATCTATTTTCCCCAGCTTCATCATCATCATCATCAGTTAGCACCATCATCACCATTTGTCATTTTGGCAGGGAACTTCAGGCAACAGCACCCCCGGTTTTTGTATCCATTCTTTTAAGAACAACACGAGAATGGAGATAGATACATTTTCTCGTTCGTCACGACAATAAAGGTCCTGCTTAGAGAATAACGTATGATTTTGGCCTCCCGTTTTCCTACTTGACTTGGGTGAAACTCATCAACTACTTGAAGCATCGTATTGGTATCACCGCCGCCGGTCACTTTTTCCATTTGTATTTGTACATTACATATATTGCTACTAATTTGTTATCACTTTTTGATTCCACGATCTAAATAGATTGAATGGGTGTCGTCATGTCAGTTGTTCGTATGCAACACTCTTCTGATGTTTTAATCTCACACAGAGAACAGCAGTCAAATATAAAAATGCACTCGGTTTCGGGGGTTACTAGCTAGTTCAAAGTCCCACCCTACAAGCTCCTTACTTAAATGAAAAAAATACTTGAAGAAACACGGGAAAGCTTGTGTATACGCATAGTGTGTATGTTTAAAATAAGAGCATTTTTATCAGTGAAAAAACTTTTGCAATGGCTGGCACGGTGTTCTCCATCAGTGCAAAGAAACTCGACTCTGATTACTTCTAGACAGGGCGCAAGATAAAAACAGAAAATGACCCAAGATTAACGTTTTTTCAAGAGTCATGTTGTGCATATGGCGTTGCTTTACTCCGGTGCCTCTCTTAGCCCTGCTTACTTTTTGATGAGTGTTTGCATGTGTCGGTTTCAATTATTGCAAATTCGTATGCATACATCTCTCTTTCAGCAAGAAATCTGCTGACGCTTTGCTCCTTGAATTATGGGATGTTGTTTTGTAAAGGTTAGCAAAGTAGTCATCATCGGCCCATTGGTCTCCACATATTTTCACGAATACTTAGTACTTGTCCAATTTTTCCTTGAGCAATATTATTATTTGTGATGATTTGTGGTGCTGATTAGGTAAGATGATGATCATTATCGGAGTCATCATGCATCATCTTCATCATCACTAAAACATCGATGAGAATCATCATCAATAGCCGCTACATATGAAGTGGTGATGATGATGGAATTGTGGAATCAGCTCTTGTAACCACATTCCTCATAATCACGCCATGGTATAGACTACTTAAAAAGTGGAGAGCAGACAACAAAACACCGTGTATTTTAATTGAATTCAAAACTGGCCGGAGTGATCATGGTAATGAAAAACATTCGAGCTGATCGTTTCGACTTGGAAAATAGTATGATAAATAAATTTTTATACCTTTTTCTCTACCTATATTAATACTATGTTTATAAGTACGACTACGTATATCAATAATACTCATGGGAAAATACTAACTGAAAATAAGACCAGAAAAAACGAATAGTTGCTCAGAAGCTAAGAATTGTAACAATTCAATGAGGAATGGAGCTAAGTGGATTTAAATGAGAAGCGGTGAGCGTCAAAAAATCACTCTAATTTTTAATGCTCACTCCTACATGAATTCAAAATTCTGACCACATTCACACGGGGACTGTCCTCCGGATATTTTTATAGCTAGACACGGAGAAAAAAAGGATCGTAAAATATATACTTAATCAAGCTCAATGAAAATGTGAGGCAACTGGTCACAACTTACTTTTCAACTTGTTGCCTTCTAAACATTTCATTTTAACCCTTATCAGCACCAGAGTATATTATCAAAGTCAAAAAAGATGGATGGACGGACAGGTGAACAGGTACAAAATGCAGAATGCATTCAATTCGAACTGATTGTGCATTAGTGTTATCATTCTGAATTCCAAATGCTAAATTCAGGAGTTGCTTCTTAAGAAACTAATAAAATGGCATTCAAACTACCCGACTCGACAAGTGACATTTCAAAAAAGTCATTTCCATAAACTGAAAGATAAGCAGATATAAGTAGAAGGTTATCAAGTGAATTAGCTTTAAATAAATGCAAATTCACTCAAGACAAAGGTTTCACTTAAATAGATCGAATAACGAATCCTACCACTATCTCTTCATCTTATTCGGATAAGCAGGAGTAACGAGAGCTCATCCATTTGCAAATTTATTTCTGTACGTGAAAATTAATCACCAAATCATCACCATTTAATCAAACTTGAAATTCCACGTGTCAATATTGATTAATATGGAAAAACATAGTTTAATGATGAAAAGCGCCTTAAACCAAATTATGATTTCGTTTTCCCAACGCTACATACCATACTACCCAGCTATCCACCGATACGTGTGTGTATTTACGTAGGGATATGTTGATGATGATGATGACTGACAGCCCTCTTAATCGTTCACCAAGTTCATCATCATCATGATGGTCATTCCCATCACTCCTCACTTCTTGAAACCGTCTTACCGACCTTCGGCTTGCGCTGCCTGCACTGACTGGCTTGAAAAACTACTAATTTATAAGGCACAGAGGAATGCATCACAAGTGCATGACTCATTATCAAAACGGCTCTAGTTTAATGGTATGCATATAATATGTATGTATATTTGTTGTAGAAAATATTATATACGAAATGGAGACGTGCTCCACTGCTTAAGTAACTGGCCAAACCACCACCACCACCACCAACCAGGTATTTAAAATGTGCTACCGACTGACTGACTAGTTGAAGCTGGCCTACCTACCTACGGACAGATTACACTTCGCCTAATTGTAAATCAGAACAGGCTCGCTCACTCACTGGAGAGTATACCGCCGAAGCCTCAGCAATTTAATATCTACCGAGCGAGATCCTATTAACCATCATCATCAACTGTGTGTATACTTTTCAAAACAAATTTTTCAAAAAGTTCATCAGCAAAACATCAACCCAACTTCTCCAGAAAGACCAAACACAGAGTCCGGCTGTGGTTGTAGCCACAGGAGTAAATCATAATTGATTGATTACCTCCACCAAAGCTGGTGTGCTGCTGGCAAAAATGTTGCTGATGATGGACTGACGTCGTCCTGATATGCCTATTGATCACTATAATATATAAATATAAATATAGTTGATAGCGTACGGAGTTGTTGATGAGGTATTACACATATATGTTTTAAATTGTACTTGTGCTTACTTTTTATGTATGATGAGAAACATGATGATGATGATGATGATTGGGATTATGATGAGGATTGATGAGAGCATGATTTGGTTCACTTTGAATAGAGATTTAAAACCGCTGATTTGATGCTTCGCAGAAAGAAACAGAAGAAAAATATAATAGTTTCTTGCAACTGCAACCAATATTGCTACTTGCTTACTCCTACCAGTTGATAATATAAAGACAAAATTTTGATTAAAAATGCAATTTAAGGAGCAGTCAGCAGTCAGAGTAGCTGTCAATCTGTTTCCAGCGTTACACTGATATCACGATCACGCCACTCGAAGACCTTTTCTATACAAAACATTTGCGTATTTTGAAATTGTTTTAAAGAGCGCTAACGTCTACATATGTTTAGAGCTCGGTTTTTATGTTTGATGACAAAACGCAAATGATTTTTTAAAGCGACATAAATTAAGATTCTGAGCTTCAACTCGGCTGGCATATTTCCGTGCTGCATATCTTTTTCTCTGGTGTTTTGTTACTATTTACCACTTCAGAACGGGCTCATTAGACCACGTTGATGGCTTCAAGAGAAAAAGAAGATGCGCATGCATTTAATAAGAGGTCTATCAACATCATCATCATTATAATCAACCAAAAGTGTAGCTCAAGCTCCATCATCGTCTGCTTTTTAATGTTGGTCATGTCTGGACTTGGAGAATTTTTTAAAGAAAACAATCTTTTCTTCTTTTCTTACAAAGAAGGTTAATATAATATGAAATGAAGTGCATGCAAGCTACACACAATACATCAATGGTTGATGGTGGCGAGCGAGTCAAGTGTGTGCATGCAGAAGCAAGACAGAGCAATGCCATACAATAATATGCATGCATCAATCATCGGAAAAAATCACCGTCTCCAATAATGGGTGAACTGGATTTTGGAACCTGAGAAATCGGGATTGTAGGCCAGAAAGCAGGCATGCAAAGCTTAAATATAGGGAGACGACGTGAGAAATAACTAGGCGGGTCACAAACGCTCTCAAGCAGCCTTTTTTCTGTCTTCACAAAAACTGCAGTTGGCTGTCGAAAATTGAAATCAATGATACCAATAAATGAATGGATGGACAGGGAATGATCAACATTTTTTTTCAGTGATTATAAAGCAGCTCACATTTTTAAGGAAAATCATGCAGATTATGTACTCAAAGCTCTATCGAAATATATATATTTGTGCATTTTTTCAGAAGCCGCAAAAAACAACATCATGAAAATAGCAAACAACGGACTTTTCTCATTTATACCAATTGGGAAGCAATATAACTACTTCTTTGCCCTCAACATGCCTATTTAGCTCTGCATGACTGACTTTCTACATGAATAAATATTATAATTACTGGTGACTTAAAAACTGTCAATCACCAATCCCTTTATCAAAACCATCTTTCATATTCCTGCTTCCGACGGCAGATCGTATATATTTTCTGCAAAAAAATTGCACATAATGCATAATATGATGCTGAATTGTATCTGGTCAGACCAGTTGTTTTGAAGGTTTGAATGATACTTTTCCTTTCCCGTCATCGTTTTTATGGTTTAGCAGGAGTGGTTATAATAATTACACTTAAATTGCATTAATTGATTAGAAGAGCACATAAAGCAGTTGCGGATTAAATAATGTGCCCAGCTTAATTTCAACAAGGGTTGAAGATAAAAGGTGGAATGTCCGATAAGAAGATGGTGCTCTCAAAAAAGTGCCATTTTTATTGGGTGGAAGCTCATCAAGAGAGGTAATTTAAATTCTACTCGACTAATTAAATTAATGCAAGCGAGAGCTTAATGAGTTTTAGTGTCGCCCAAACGGCGAGAATAATAACTCTACTATAAAGGTATGGTTGAGTGTGTACCCAAATAAGTAGATTACATATACATACGCACATATTATGAATGTATATGTGTATCATCTGGGTGAGACAACAGACAAGTTTACATATTGCGTGTGAATGATTGCATATGTAAAGTTTTTATCCGTATATATCCTTAATCCAATTTTGTTCATTTGCATTGCATCATCATACACACACTACGCTTTCAGGTTGGATTTAGCTATGGTTTACTCCACTGGAGCAAGAGTAACAGTAGAAGAGAATGGGTTCAGCTGCCAAAACTACAATTTTCAACAACTTCATAAAATACCTGTTTCACATTTAATAAAGGTTCTGAACCTGGCTAAACACAATGCAGTGCACAGAGATATCAGAATAATGCTTCTAGATTTGATGAGGTGTACATGTAAGTCTAAGTGAGCATCAACATAATATTGTATATACACATGCTTTGAATCCATCCGTCTGAATTCATTCCATGGACCATGTCTATTTAAGAGTTGCTGCTAAAGAGACTCCATTTTATGTCGAATTCCGTTTAATCTGTATTTCTTTTGTGTATGTGTATATGCATGACTGTAAAGAGAAAAAGAGGTGCCGACACAGACAAAAAATGGTAAAGTTTTAACATTAATTTCCTGCTCGGCACAAACCTCGATCAAAAAAGGATTTTAATTGTTATGACATGTTCGTATAATTCCTCTCAATTGGCTTGTTCGTCATCATCAACTGTGGAGTGGCGATCTATTAACTCCTCATCAGAGAATAAAGTGGCATAAACAACTTTAAAAAAGAATTCGTAGGAAAATAGTCACAACAAAATGGAAAACAGGAATTGAAATTGAGAACGTAAATTGGGTGACCTTTTCGTTTAATGCAATCGATTTTTTTAAAAGTAGACGGTGAGCAACCATCATGTACGAGGTAATGGATTTTTGTAATATAAAAGCTCAGCTAATGATATTTTTCTGTCTTAAATTGAAAACGTGGGTCTGTCTCACAATACTAAGAATGTGAGTGACTGAACTGGATCGTGTCTCATCATTAACTAATCTTTGTATAAAATGTAGGTACGCTTAAGCATTGTTTTTGTCTATTTCCTTTCACATAAAACCCATATCTCCATGATTAATGGTCACTTGATTGATTTTTACGCCTTCCTCCCTGAAAATGAGACATTTTCCCCTACCAAACTTCTGATATTCCACAACTAGAACTGCTTTCCAAAGGGAAGCGGTTGAACGATACGATACAGGGAAAATTATTATTGTAAGGACGGATCCAGTTTCAAAAAAAATTAACCTACCTGTTGTGCTGTTGTCACTATTATTATTTCACACAACGAGCTACATGCACATGTCGCCCATTGACATTTTTTCTCGTCAAGTTTTGCCTACCTGAGTGCCTTGGATGGAAGTGTGGCTCAAGCCTTTTTGCTCTAAATTTCTGTTTGCTTTTAGTTAGGAACGGTCCAAACAGTATAATAAGGACAATGCAATGGTGTGGGTAAAAAGGGAACGGCGATGATGAGGATCATGATGATGTTTCTATGTATTTTGAGCTTGATGACTTCTTCAGTCAGTCCTTTATGTTTCGTTGACGAGTCACTGAGAAGAGATATGTGATACAGATTGTGATAATAATGGTTAAAACTGTGACTCTGTGCTCGCACACAGTGGTAATAATAATACCATTATCGTTTGTCTCTCCATCCATCTCTTTTTTATTGCTTCTTGGAAGTGTAGCGTAGCAATATACAAGGACTCATTTTTATTATAAAACTAGTCTTTAAAACACTTTTGCTTTGGAAATAAAACGTGTTTCCTCCTCCAACAAACAAATAAATAAAATAAAATTCGTCGAGACAAGAGAACAGAGTGAAAATGTGTGAAATGATGACATCATCATCGCCAACATTATGCTCGGAGTATGTAACGTATTTACACCAAGGAACTGGAAAGTGGAAACAAGGTGAAGAACAAGGGAAACAGTTTAATAAAATGAATCCTATGACTTGCTGCATGGTCCCTTGAAAAAGGCTCTCTTTGCTTGCAAGTTATGTTGTGAGTTACAATTGAGCTAAACGAGTCTTGCCATACTATACAACATCCCATAACTTACGGTTCTTATAAGTCTTATAAGGTAATGTGATCATTACCTGTTACAAACGAGCTAAGAGGTGGTGTTTTATGAATGAAACAACCCTCTTATGTTATGCTATGCTACAACTTACTTATATGGAAAGAAAAGACGCTAGACACGTAGTAAGAATTTTGTCAGCTTACAGAAGATCAAAAGGAATTAAGGGGTTTTAATGGGATTTGACGGGTTTTTTGACAGTTTTCTCAAAATAAATGTGTCTCCTCTCGCGGAACTCTTTTTCAAGTTATTAGACTTGACAAGTCTCCACTGTGCCTCAAGCTGGTAAAGAGCTACCGGAAACCTACACACATTTACCTTTTTCCATTGTTTAGACGCAATACGTAATAAATATGGTCATTTGTCTCGGTTTAAAAAAAGGACCTTTTGTATTTTGGGCACTTGTTTAAAGAGGCGTGTGTCTGATATTGCCAAAAGTGTCTCTCTTACAGCTATTTACTGAAAACAATAACATCTACAACCAGCATCAACGAAAGGCTTCGTAACTTACCCAGCAATTTTGACATGGCTCCTTGATGATGCAGCATTTGAATAGGATCATACGGTCTCATCCCATATCTAAGCGGCGTGGACAAGTCAAGTAACCTTCCACTAGAACTAACATGTGCTCCAGGATTGCCAAAACTTCCAAGAGCCCCTGGATGACCTCCGGAGGCAGCGGCTGCCAAAACACCTGCGGCAGCAGCCGCCGCAGATCCCGTTGGAGTGCCCGGTGCACCTCCTCCAGGAGCTCCTGCTCCTCCACCACTAGCCACATTGTAGAGATCACGAAGGTGGTGTGCTGTCATTGGACCTTAAAGAAAAAAATATTAATTAAATTATGAGTTCCTAATGGTCAGACTTCTGCAGAGTCTCACATAAATACCTTGTACACAAAATAAGCACTTCCGTTTTACTTTAGTACACGCACACATACTCATGGTCATCATGACTTGGTTGGCCGTGCTCATATAGTAATTATATTTTTTTAAATGGCTGCCATCCCAACGTCCAACTACACACTGTCTAGTGTCTAATCCTATCATATACGTTTTTCCTCTCTCATTTGATTTTTTTAAATCGTCATTAAACAATATATTTTTTCTAAACCTGGTTGGTTCTACGTTACCACTCGTCTCGTAATAATGATGATCATAATGATAGCATTATCTATTTATCTGCATGTCTGCCTCCTCACACACAGCCACAAACAATTTCGCCTTTGTGGAGGATACATAGAATTTTCATTCATTCCGGAAAAAAATGAAATCTGACATGTTGATCTCTTATATCCACAAACCACCTACCACACCATCACCACCTTCTTGTCCAACTGCTTTGTTTCTTTATAAAAAAAAAGTTTTCTGGCTGTGTATAACTGCATATAGACATGTATAATATGGGGTGGAATGCATATCAACATGGTTTAGCAATGTTGCACATGCTCATTGAAATATACATATGGATACCTACCCAGTCAAGAAATTATGATGACGATAGCGATAATTATGATAGTATAATAATAAAAGCATAACGTGAGAGCGATGATTGAAATGAGAGCAATCATTGCTTGCCTTTGCTTAAACGAGGCTCCTTCCAACTTGCTCATCATATCATCGTCATGATCATCATTATTATGATATTGTTCGAGAGCCATGTTGCTTACAACACAATCCATATCGTAGTTTTAATGTGGCCGTTTAGATTAGGGATGTGGAAGGGAGTGGAGTGCGTGCGAAAATTTGTCAGTCCTTCTTTAATAATTAAGACTGTAATTACCCCTAAACATTTTTTCTTTCCTTGATTCCAGTGTGTCTCCACACAAACTTAATATGAAATGTTAATAAAAATTATACATTTCATGCTAACTCTCCTTTCCCTTCCATTGCACCATATTCCATTACATACCATCAGTGTCAGTTAGTAGGGGTATGGGCATGCCCACTGCATATGTACAACAGTCTAAAAAGAAACATGACGGATAAAAATGCAAGCTTCAAGTCATGTCATTTCATGAAGGACCTTCTTAAAACTGTTTAGTAGCTTAAATGATATCATTTTGAATGCGTAATTGGTGCTGATAATCGATGCTAATTAACGGGATCCCTTGCAATGGACAATGCAAATGCTGCTGTTCTCAACTTTACACTTTCATGCATTATACAATATTATTTTCAATAAGAGAACATGCTGAATTAAACTGGATGGGATGTTTTCCTTCCAATTTTTATTATTTTTTTAAATACAGCTTCTTCTTACTCCATCACAGATGCACCGATAACTCTGCCGGTCACTGTAAAAGTATAATGCATATCTAAACGGCTCCATTTTTATTGTGAACAGAGGGTAGAAAAAATGTAATGTGAATTATTATTAAAGGCCCACTTACTTCACATTTTTTGTCTGCTACTTGTGTGCATTTCAAAAAAATGCAGAAGATCATTATGCATCGCATGAATATTAAAATGATCCCCCCTTGAAAAAATTGGGGTATATTCAGTGAAATAGGGGATACAGATAAGGTTTGATAATCGACGTTTGAGCGTATATGTACGCACAGATCTGTGATACTTTGGATTGGTGTATGGTGCATTGCTAGAATGGCAAGTAGAAGACTGAGAGAAAGGAGAGCAGAGACATAATATATCATTTATCCATGCATGCATGTTTATGTTATTATGTATATCATATGTGCATTTTTCCTCAACTTCTCAAACAAGAGCAACAGCAGAAAACTTCTCATTATAATCTCCTCTCATCAACATTACATTGCGTGAGTAATTGGTTCTCCTCTTCTTCGTTACTCTTGTATCTCCCTCTCTCACTCATCTGTTATAGATAGGGTTTCTTGTAATCTACCTGTCCGTTGTGGTTTGGTTTTTGGGTAGTAAAATAGTAGAATAATAATAACTGTGATGATGATGATGACGATGACGACGGTGATGATGATCATGATGATGATGAGGGGTCTCTCTTTCTGAAAAGAGGGCCAATTCAAGAAAAATATCTTGACTTGCTTGCTTGCTTGCCTGCCCAATTCCGTCTATCACTTTTTTCTCCCTACTTATTTATTAGTGCAGTCTTACTTGGGATCCGATCACTGGGGCTATTATAGACACGTAAAAATCTCTCTTGATTGACAATTCATGCTCCGTCTACACTATGAAACCCCTTTTGGCCTCTGTCTCTGTTACCAAATTTCTACTTGCTCTTCAACATCATCAGTAACAACATCACCACTCACAAATTTACTTACTCCAATTCTTTAAATGAACACAAATAATACGGAGTCATCAAGGTTCACGCAACTAATACTTTTACAAGAGGAAACCCAACAGATTTGTGTTGAATCGAGATAATTTCTTTGGTCAATGATACTTGCATTCTTGAAGGGGTCCCTGTTTTTAGCATGATGACATTGTATTCATGAAGGGATTGCATTTTGATAATAGATTACTCACAAGTTTTCCTTTCCTCGAAACATTGCATCTTCTCCTGGGTGTGCTGTAATAATACACAGCATAAAAATGTTCAAGCTGTACTCCCACTGTGCCCAACTACAGCATTTGTTCCGCTACTGTTAACAATGTTTGCTGATCATCAGAAATCATAATGGGAAAGATAATATGCTACAAGAGTAGTCAAGCTAAACCTCTTTATGGTACAATTACGTATTTTGGGTGCTAAGGAATACAAAAATTAATTTGCTTCGTCATCTTCGCAATGAAAAAGCGTCTCTTGAACTGGGATTGAACAACAAAATAGCAAAGCCGTTGTACTTTTTTTTAGATCGGATTATTATGATTATCGTGTGTAGCTTAGAGGTAGACACAAGACACACATGAGCAGAGCCGTAGCTAGCTTTCGTCCGGCCTGGCCCAAGATCCAATGAGACTGTATATCGCGTTTTTTTCAGTGTTATATTATAGATTATGCCCAATTATTCATCACTGGAACTGTACAAAATAAATGAGAAGGTTTTTCAGAACCCACGTTTTACAATAAAATAAGATTTTTATTTTGTTTCCATTCAAAACGTTTAGACTTGGTTTATTTGAGAGATATTTAATTAGACATAAGTTTGCTAAATGCTTCTATTACTGAATTGTACAAATTTTCAAGGAAAGTTTAGATTTTAACTTTCCTACATTTTACAGCAATAAACTTTTCAATAACTTCATTGAATGACAATGTTTTTGCTCGGCTGTGCTCAATTGACAAAATGGCCAAGTT